>JAPYYX010001635.1:0-22951 GCA_030522605.1 Cremastinae sp. B BG-2022a | reverse complement strand
AAAAAAACCCTCCATAGCGCGATAGCGACTGTCCTACAGATTAATAATCTTTTTGAAATTTTTGTTTCAGATCAAAATTGCGGCCGCAATCGTGGTCACTGTACAGGACCTTTTTTTTTGAGTGTCATTACAACAATTCATTTAACAATTATAAACCTAATAAATAAACATTTAAAAAATCATGTCGTATTCATCATGAATGTATTTATTTATAAAATAAAAAACCGGACCGATTACTTCATTGCAACATTTAAAAAAAAATCGCGAAAATCAGAGATTTTTCGGAGGGTCACACTGTAATGATCCCTTAATTAAATTATTTGCTTTTTTGCCAAAAAATCACAACCAATACATCAAAATCTGATAATACCTGCTTATCATTCGGATTCTGATTAAGAGCGCAGCAATCGAATCCAAAAATTTTCCATGCTCCGTTCTTATTGATGACAATTGATTCCGGGTATAAATTCCTGTGAAGGAGTTTGACATCGCTGTGCAAAAATGCCAAGCCTTCTCCGAGTTGCAGCAAGCCGTAACGAATTTCGACGTCCAGCAGCTTGTAATCTCTCAGACTTTTGGGCATCGGTTGAGAAATATTTTCAGTATTACCGAGGGCATTGGCAAGACTCGCAAAGACGGGTTCCGTAGCGAAGGCCAGACTGTCTCGAGATTCCTCGAGAGGATGCTGGACGATGAGAATTTGCGGATGTCTGAGTTTTGTGAGTTGGGCGACTCCTCGTTTCAGAGTTTCAAGGACAGCATCGCGTTCCCTCCTGCTCGACCAGTGATCCAGAAGATGCTTCTCGAAGACGAAAATCGAAGCCTCCTGTCTCGTCGATTTCTTGTAGCCGCTGTAGACTTTCCACAGGAGTCCCGGACCAGCGCTCGCGACGTGAGCTGTCACCTCGAATTCTCTCGTCACCGGATTTCCAGGCAGTACGCTCGACAGCTGGGAGAGACCGTAAGCCGTACTGTTTACAGTATTGCTTATCGTGTTGCTCACGGTATTTCGCAATTTATTTAATACATCCATCTTTCGGTCTTCCTGGTGACACTCGTCGAGAAACCCTGGACGAGGATTTTCTCTCGTTACGAACGACCTCTTCGCGAACGCGGTACGAAAGAGGTTAAAAAATTATTTTCCTACGTGAACACTGCGAGCAGTGACATTACAGGCTCGTTTTCGGTGCTTGACCACTTCATCTGATGATCACTCGGTTCGACGACATGAAAACGCTCCTCTGAATCATCGATTTGACAACCGTGACGGTACTTTGGGATTCTACCGTAAATTCACTCGGGGAAAGTCCCAGGAACAATCCGAACGGAGACAATTGAAGAAAAACGGAGTTGCAGTTACCGACCGTCGGTACGGAAGATTCCTGCGAATTTTTACACGAAATTGTAATAATTCGATGACGTTTTACAGCGCTGCGAGTTTGTTCCGTTTCCACGTTAATACTTCTTACATCGGAACAGTCAGTAGCGTGCGTTGCGGCGTAGGGAAAAACACGTTTTGAGATAATCGAACGATAGATTTTCGTCAAATAATTCGAAGAGACGTGTACTAAATCTCATGTGTTATGTTTAGCTTAAGAAAGCTTGGAGGCGCTCGATTAGTGACAACGAGGCAGTGAACTAATCGCGTGTGCGAGCCAATCTCGCTCACGTTCGTCGAGTATAACCTTGAAGAGACGAAAATATCGCGGTAACGTTAGAGCACGTCGAGAATGCTGTTTTACAAGGAAAAAATCCTGTCGCCGGGTCAATTGAAACGTTTGTCCGAGCACAAGTACAGCTGTTCGAGCGTCAGCATACTCGACAGTTTATTGCAACCGTGGTGGGACTGGCTTGTCAGTAAAGTTCCTCTATGGCTCGCACCGAATCTCATCACGATCCTCGGCCTAATCGTCAATATTGCCACGACACTTATCTTGGTTTGGTACAGTCCAGACGCTAAAGCTGAGGTACATAACCTCGAGCGATTCGTACTCCGTTTCGCTTATTTCTCACTTTTTCGAATCTACAGTAATTATTAAACACTTTTTCGTCCATCAATGACATTCAGACTCACGTCACTTTTTTACAGCGAATGAAATATTCAAAATAAAGGTATAAAGCGAAGTGCACGAAAATTATGCAATTCAATAACAAGTCATCGTGAATCGACAGTTTTCTCAATAAATTGCTATTTTTTTGTTGCTTATTTGTATGTTTGAAAATATTCTAATGATCACAAGCAACGTGTCATCCATCACAATGCTCGATCAATATTATTGCTTCCCGGTGAAACTTCTCATTGATAACGAAATGTGCAGTGCCAATGATGCACTCTTGTCAGTTGCATATTTATGAAATTCAAGGTCAATGAACTTGATACTCTTGCAAGGCTTACACTTTGCATAACAAAGTTCAGACAGAATTTTTTTCCGAGTCTCTATGAGTTGATTTGAATAATTGGCAGATAAGAATGATACTT
Organism: Cremastinae sp. B BG-2022a; assembly: GCA_030522605.1. NCBI lineage: Eukaryota > Metazoa > Arthropoda > Insecta > Hymenoptera > Ichneumonidae > Cremastinae sp. B BG-2022a. Next base: position 20,472 of record JAPYYX010001635.1, on the reverse strand, counting down.
TTTATATTTGCACAAAGAAATTGATTCTTAAATGTATTTCCATTGAAGTTTGCAAACAGAAGCTTTAAACAATTATTTTCATAATTGCAAATTTATTGAAGTTCACACAAACATGTTCTGATATTTGACAAAAAAAAATTTCTTCACGTTTATCAAAAGACAAATAAATTATAGTTACATATACATGCACAACTATTGTGTACCCTTGAAATCGTCTTAAAGGTCAGCGTGATCACCTTTACGAACTTTCCCCCTTTTTTAAATATTTCAACATTTGCTCGTTAGCTCGCACGTTCCAGCGTACCGTCATTCGTGATTATTAATAGAAAACATTTTTTTTCTTCGTACAGGCACCAAGATGGGCATGTTTTTTGTGCGCCCTTGGCCTTTTCATTTATCAGAGCTTGGATTCTATAGATGGGAAGCAAGCGAGAAGAACAGGAACTTCTACGCCATTGGGAGAATTGTTTGACCATGGATGTGATTCCATATCAACAGGTAAATGGATTTTTCAAGTATATTCGCTTCTAAGTTATCACAGCGCTAACAATAGTACCGCTAATGAGAGCAAAAAATATAGTAATGACAATATTGGGAACTTTTAAGAATGTTTGTGTACACTCTGGGAAGCTTTATCACTGCAATCATAAAGCATTGAAACTCTTTGTATACCTTGTGTTTTAACCGCTCGAGTCACGCGAGACATTCCATCGCATCGTATTTTCAAAACATAATCGATAAGCGGAAAATACAATCGATTCCACGTAATATTGATACAATGAGAATTGCAAATTTGCTAAATAAATTTTTCAGGAAATTTTTTCGCTGTTGCTGAAGAGTCGATTATTTCAGCGCATTCTTTTGTTTCGTATAAAAAAACGAATTTTCGAAATAAACATTAACATCTTTTTTAACGTATTTTGCAGTTTTCGTCGCGCTATCGGCCTGCATCGCAGTACAATTGGGATATTATCCCACCTGGATGTTTTTCCAATGCTTTTGTGCAATGACTTTGTTCTATTGTGCACATTGGCAAAGTTACGTCTCAGGTAAGCAATTTTATCGCGGGGCATTAGCATTGAATGACATTTACATTTCATTCGAGCGTTTGCACGCCTCGTACGAAACATATTATCGATTGGAAAGAAAAGAAATATTCAGAGCTATAAGTGAATTATTTAAAAGCAACTCTGTGCTCCATTGAAGATTACGGTATTTTTGACAATTTAACTACTGTGCTTTTAATATTTTTATCGCCCAGGATCTCTAAGATTCGGCAAGATCGACGTCACGGAAGCGCAATTCACGATAATAACGATTCACTTGATATCTGCCATCTTCGGTCCCACAGTCTGGATGACGGAGGTTGTATCTACTTTTATTATACTTTCAAATTGACGCTCAAATTTTTGGTCATTCCATTTGTACATTAATTTCAAACATAGAGCAAGATATCTTTTTGACTCTCGTTCAGGGTCATTGCAACGCTTTTTTATAATTTCTCCAAGCGTACCTCGGACGATAAAATGGAATAGAAGAGAGTACCCGGAAGGAATCTGTCAGGATATCGATAGGAATATTGCGATCAACATTTTTTTCTCTCTAGCGCACAGGAGCAATGCACTCTGTTTTATTTTGCACTTTCGTGTGTTTGCAATCCAGCACTATTTACCTTAAATTTTTCAACCTTTATTCATCGATAATTTAGTGTTACTCGTATTTGAGTTAGAGTGTCCTCCCTCACCTTTTCATGTATTTTCCGTAATTTCGATGCTTTTAAATCAATCCAAGATGCATTCTCATTACGTGCAGAGAAAAAAAAATTGCTGCCCATCTTAGAGGAATTTTAAAAATCCCAAAATGTAGGAGACACGTCGCCAGTAAAAAAAACCCCTTCCACTTTTAGAGTTCGCCAAAATCCAGAAAATCATTTCCAAAGAGAACCAAAAATTAGATCACACACCCGTAATCCGTTTTTCATTAAAAACGAGGACTTAGGGGATAAAAGTACCGATTGAAGGGTGAACAAATACTGCCCTTGTTCTTCGTATAAAATGGTAACGTAAACGTTTCTTCCAGATACCATTGATAGAGGGTTTTGAATTAAAGTATTTGATAGGCGTTATGACGGTGATGTGCGCGTTGACAAGCTTATATTCCCTGTTTATGGTCATAATTACCGGAGGAGTTGGCAAGAACGGTTCCACCGTAGCTGTAAGTCGTAACGATCGATAATCGAACATTTTATTATTGATCGTCAATTAAGAATTTATTTACATTATTATATATAAATATCTTTTGTTTTAATTTTCATAGAGGTTATTTGAATTAATTGGATTTTGGCGATTTTGCTGGAGAGATGGGATACAAGGCATGGCATGATGAGGAGCGGTGCTGAAAACACTCACTACTTTCTTCTTTTTTTTATTATTCATATTATACATCAATTAAAAACTTTTTTTGTCATCACTGCAATTCGTTTACTAATGATCGAAAAAAAGGGGGAAAAAAGAATTCACGCTCTCTTCGCATTCGTCCCTGATCCTCCTCGACTTCCTTTTTTATTTAACAGAAAAAAAAAACTCCCGAGACGAGGCACATTTTTTTTATTTTATTCTTCTCGTCATAGCGAGTCGTCGATATTTTTTTCTTTCTTTGTCTCGTATACTCGAATAGGACAAAAACCAGGCAGGACAAAAAATTTCATATCGGATTTCAAGATAGGAAAAACATTTTTTATTTTTATTGCGTCGATACTCCAAGCTTTTCAGATTAGAATAAAAATTCCTCAGGCCGGAATACGTCAGGTGAATTTAAAAACGAGGCTCCCTACGTCGATGAATATTGAACTTTTTGCTGATACGTGATTTTTTTCGCTTTTTGTTTCCAATTGTAGACACTTTTTAAACATGAAGATTTTGTGTTTAGGTGCCCGTACTCGGTCTTGGCACGGTTTCACAGTGCGTTGGAGCTATTTTTTGTGCAGGCTACACTCACGTGTTCCTTGAATTCTGTAAATCGTTTGCTTCCGGTGGAATCGGAAAAAACGGTTCGACTATTGCAGTAAGTTAAAAAAAAAAGTCGTCAAAGGAAAAAACGAGAACGAGAGCGTCAGAGAGAAACAAAGCGATGACTTGAAGTGGATTGAACAATCGATCGAGTGCATGATAACGTCGATAATGATAATAATAATAATAATATTAATAATAATAAAATAATTGGCTTTCGACAAACTGTTTGTCTATCACTGCAATTTTGTTCCAGATCTGTCTATCTGTTTATAGATTTTTAATTTCTTGAAGAATGAGAGAAAAATTAGAAATGTTCGTAGAAAATCTCGTGAAGCATCAATTGCTTGATAAACGTCGATTGTTTTGAAACTTTTTTTATTTTATTTATATTGTTTGTCGCTCCGCCTCTTGAGATTATTTTTTTTTGTTGTTCGCTTCGGCTCTTCCGAAAACAGATTTTGGGGATTTTTAGGTGGCAGGTTTCTTCTATTTCTTCCTTCATCTTCCGTTAACACTCGTTGATTTTGTGCAAAATACAAACGTTCAGTTATCTCAGGAACAGACTTCGATGATCCTCCTCTCGTGATTGGCCCACTGACGAGAGCTTTTTAAATCTTGTTATCTCTCCTCAATTCTTGACTCTCGTCTCTTTGAAACACTCTTCCAATCTCTATGGGACTTCCAACTTCTGACAGGTCTTGAAAAAATTTCTTCGTTGCTTTTCATTGCACAGACTCGTTTTTTTATATTTGAGATAGCTCGTCTACGATATTGTACTAACACTCTTTAACAGCATTCCAACTACGATCTCCCTTGTTTCCTCTCTTCTTCTACTGTCTCCCAAATTTTAATAATTTCATTCGTGTGATTAAAAAAAAATTCAGACCGAAGAATTCAAAAATTATTTTTTAAATTTCTTCTACGTAGACCAAAAAGATGAATTTCAAATGAAGTCAAAACAAGCTTAGAAAATTCTAAACAAGTTTTATATCTTTTTGGAAATTGTACTTTGCTAAAAATATCACTTGTTTCCATTTTCTTATAAAAGAATGGAAAACATTTATAACGGAGTGGATATTATTCAGAAAATACTCTTAACGAATCTGGTTGTAAAAACGACACAAAAAAATTAATGAATCCTAAGATTTTGAAAAATCCTGAGAGTACTTAAATCTCTTGCAAATAGCACTGTGCACTGCGTATTTTATGCTATAATTCTGATTCTCCTTCCAAAACGTCAAACAAAAGTTCAAAATAGATTCAGATATTTTTTAATAATTCAATCTTTTGTAAATCAAAAAAAGAGAAAAGCCAGAAGTTTGATAACAAATTGGAAAGAGTAGTCTAATTTTTTTTGCAAATTACACTTAGCACTCTTCATTTTTGCTTGCAATAAAAAATGAGTCAAAAGCACAATTGAGAGAAAAAAAAGAAAATTTCTTTCCTCGTTTCATTTCTCACATAACTAACCCAGGCTGTTTATTTTTTCTTTTCTCGTTCTTTTTCCTCTCTTTCTGTAACTTTTAATTTACATTTAGGTGCCTTATACTGGCACCGAGGTGAAGGTCTTTCCGTTATGGGGTGCCGTAGGAATTGCCGCTTTACTCGCCCAGAGCAGTATCTCCGTCATTCTCGCCGGTGGTGTAGGAAAAAATGGCTCCACCGTGGCCGTAAGTCAGCCAAGAAAAAAAAACAACGATCGTAGGCTCTTCTTTTTTTTCTCCCATAAAGCACCACGGTCAAATCGCCCGATTTAGGCCCTCTGAGCTTAGAGTAGGCTGCCAGACAACAATTATTTTCAAAAACAAAATTCTTCAAATACTAAAAAAAACAAAAAAATATATAAACAAATGCAAAATTTGAGACCAGAAAGAAATAAAAGTGTAGGCTTGTTATCAGCTGATATAAATTCGCTCAAGAAAAAATAATTAAAAAACAAAAGTCATTATAATTAAAGTACAAATTTATCTAAGTTCGTATTTTATGAAAAATAAATTTGTATTTAAATACAAATTAAAAAATTATGTCAAGGTTTAGGCCCTCATTATGGAATATTCGTATAATAAAGTTATTATTTTTTTAGTCAGGGCCTAAATCTTGCACGATAACCGAACAAATTATTAATTTTCACTCCCCCTATTATTACTTATTGTTAATTGTTATTTTATCTACTCCGTTCAATATTTTTTGGTTGATTTTCGTTTTCTTTGTGCACATCCTCAAACTTTCGGAAAGAAATCAAATTTCATTCCATCCCGAAGTTCTCTTAAAAAAATCTTGAAAAAAAACCAAAATCCTGACTGCCTCTGTACTTTCTCGAAGTTTTTAACATCAATTTTCTCGACAATTTCCCCATACATAATATATTCTTTTTTCCACGCTTTAATTAATTCATCGATAAGATCGGCTGACAATTTATAGAATTCAAAAAAATTGCAGCTTACCATTCATAATTACATAATAAAATTACTAATCTGCTTTTTGAAAAATAAAAAAAATCATTAAAGATCAACAATAAAAAATTAGGTATAAATTTTTCAAAATAGTTGGATGAATTAAAATTCTGTTGATGCGATTGATGATTTTTTTTTCTTTCGAAGGATTGTCAAATTAGTTGCTGCGGCATCCCTTAAAAATAAACAATGAAACTGCATGTAATGAAAGTTGACTGCTATGAGTATTTACATGCTTTTTAGAAAGTAGAAAATAGAAGGAATGTTTTCTAAAAAATGGAATATGTCTATTGGCACAAATGCTCTGCTTCGTTGACTCAGGAATGTGTATGTCTCGAAATGTAAAAAATGCCTAGAATTTTGTAAGAAAAATAATGCATGGATCATATGGTTGAAGTTATTTTTTTATCCATACGAAAGTTAAAAAATTAATAACATTTAAAAAATCCTTGTCTCGCCTCTATTTAAAAAATATTTTTAAGCAATATCTAAATTCAACTTTATGATTCACTATGAATTGAAAAATGTTCAAGATAATATAAGAAATATTGAATGAGATGCATTTTTTGTTGTCAATATACAATAATATTTATTCATTTTCAAATTGAAAGAAAACAGTTGCTGCATAATTTTTTTTATAATTTTTCAGGGAACGTCGGTCCTGTCGCCGATAATTCCATTTAGTTTCGTCGTTCTGCCAGCCTTCATTATTTACAGAAAAAGCGCTGAGCACGTTTACGAGAATCATCCCGCATTGTACATACTCGCATTTGGGATGGTTGCTGCTAAAGTGACCAACCGCCTTGTAGTAAGTTGATTTTTCAAAATTATAAATTCCACTGAAAAAAATAACATTTATATTTTTTAACAATTCGGAAAACTTCAAGAAGATCGTTCGGTATAAAATTTGGAAATCGGACCAACAAATTAGCAAATTCGAAACTAAACTTTTTTCGAAATTTTCAGGTCGCCCACATGACGAAAAATGAGATGCAATATCTCGATAGCGCCTTGATCGGTCCAGCCATGCTGTTTTTGAATCAATACTTCAATTTCTTCATTAAGGAATATTATGTATTGTGGCTGTGTCTCGTAAGTCTTTTATGCATTTTTCTTCATTGTAATTAATTAATTCAAAAAAAAAAATTTTTATGACTATCATTTTATAGAAACAATTTATACCGATTTTTAATTGCTTTTTGGTGATTTATATTGCAGATCTGGGTCACATTGGATTTTATGCGATACAGCACGCAGGTCTGCCTCGAGATTTGTGATCATATGAAAATTATGCTGTTCAGGATACCGCCGGTCGGTGATCGCGGCTTTGCAAGCGCAGCCGAAAAAAATGGTACTACAAACCAAAAATCACAGCGTACTAGGTTGTTAAAAAAACAACATCACTGAGCTCATCTGTGATAAAAACGAGAGTGTACCTAATCGCGAGTCAATTTTCCTTTTCTAATTTTTCTTTCTTCTTTCTCTTCTCTCTTTGTCTCTCTCTCTCTCAATCTCTCATTATTTTTTCCTCTCCTCATTATCACAGGAGTGCAAAAAGAGTATTGACAAAAGGAATATTCGATGTTACCGAAAAGTTCGAATGTAAAAAAGGAAAGAAGAAGCTCGAACGCGACGAATTCGTAGAATCAAAGCTCGTTAGCGAAAAAGAACGAAAACCAAGAAAAATAATAGACAAAAATGACGAAAAGAAAACGTAAAATAATCGTCGTGTCGCTAAATAATTTAGTCACGACGAATGTGTAAATACAGAAAAGAAAACAATAAGGAAGCCCGACCCACTTTCACCGTCCCATTATTTTCTTTTTCTCGCCAGAGCTCCTCCGTTATTTATTAGACTAATATATCATATTATTTCAAATTGTCCCGAAGCGCGTGACCCGAAAAAGAAGAAGGAAATTCAAAATTCAGTGTTGCGTAAACCTCAATTTTCGATAGAAAAATCGAAATCTCCTCGGACAATTTGTCAATATGTCATGAACGTACTTCCTGCATAAAAGAAGAATCATTAGAAAGGCAGCAAATGAAGAGGCAAATTTTTAACATCGGAGAAACTTAGTTATGACGGATAAATACATCTCAAAAGTTTGTTACATTGTTCCAATATACGAAAATTAAGAACGCAGTAAATCCAAGATTGTGTGTTATATTTAATAGTCACGAATGGGATTTTAATTGCGTGCGTGGATGAATATTTCTGATTCTCTGCAAGATCGCAGCTTAGCCGTAAAGAAGAAACATTCGTACAACACTACGAGTCGGTAGTGGTATTTTTTCAATATTTTTTGATGCGAGATTCCCTCATGGATTAAAAGAAGAAGACTCGAAAATAGTTTTTGTAGTGTCCGGTAGGATCGCAGCTCTACGCTGCGACTAAACACGTATCTGCAGTTCGACTCGCGACCACTGCGTGGCGCTGACGGTCTCGTCTAAACTCCCTTCAGCGTAGAAAGTAGCGCCACCCGGTGTCCGAAATCTTAATTTATACACTGGATGGATATAACAACAGAAGAAAAGAACGAATATTTTACCGAATAGGGAAAACCTGCCCAGTGTCAGAAATATGATGCAGACTTGAAGAAAATCGCAATGTTATCTCCGAAATGATGTTTTGATAATAACAATGTCGATGACAATTTTTTGTTTACCTCGCTGATTTCAAGTGGAAAAGAAAATTTGTGAAACTGATCATAATTCTGTTTTAACGAAAAAACTAAACAGTCTTTCCATTTAGTATTCTGGAGCTATATTTTACATATAATTACGAATTTTGTTTTCATTGCAGTCAGCGATTTTATTTCGGGGTTAAATTTTATATCTTTTGGGATTAGAGGTGCGTGCTGAAATAATTTCGCTGTGAAACATGATCGATTTGGTACAATAAATTGTCAGTATTTTTCAGTTATTTCTGGATTTTTTCAAAAACACTTCATCTCATAGGAAAAAATTCATCTCGATAAGGAGAAAAAAATTTCAAACATTTTCTATAAATTAGTTATTCTTTCCACTTCAACTTTTCTTTTGCCAATGCTTTCGTCTTCTTCGTTTGTGTTACGCGCTCTCTTTTAATCGGTAAATGTTTTTCTGCATTTTTGCTTCTTTGTATAGCAAGAGCTAATATAAAAAAATATAAATATTTCATTTAATACGGATTAACAAAAAGTATATGATTAGGAATATGAATTTGCAGTTTAATTAAAAGTATTAATTAAATTCTTTTATTAATACAAAAATTAATGCTATCAAAAGAAAATTTTCTCCAGTAACTTTTAAAGGTGTGTGATCTGTAAAATTTCTTAAAAACATAACTTTCATAATAAATTGTTGCTGCTTTTATTTTTAAGTTAGAATTTTGGCATTTTTGGTATCTCATTGGTTGATAACTTGCGCTATTAAAAATTTTACTTCATTCATTGTTTAAATAAGAAAAACAAATTTCAAACATTTTTTTTATATCGGGATACATAACATTTTTCGTTTGCTCAGCTTAAAAAAAATCTAAGCTATAATTTATGTTTTAGATGAATATCTAAAGCAAATTTTCTAATTTTTGTTAAAAGAAAACGTTAAATTTTGGTGATTTTTTTTAAACGAGCCGTACACCCTTTAATAATCTTGGACGATATGAAATCGTCGAGAAATACGAGAGAAGTTTAAAAAACATAAGATCTACCTCTGTTGCATTAGGTAGGTCGGTTAAGTTTATGATTCGCATGCAATTCTGGCTTTGGGATTGATTTTGGAAAACCAATCGTTTTGGAGCTTTTTCAGGATTTATCATTTTTCATCAATTATCTATGTTGCAAGCGTTTTACGTTTTCGTTCTTTTAACCATTTGCAGTGTGTTTGTCAAAAAAAAATTTCAAATTCGAATTCTTCAAAAAATTGTCCAAAATTGAAATTATCCTACATTCAATCAAGGTTGAAAGCTTTCAATCTCCAGTACCAGAAGGAAATTTTAAAATAAAATTCAGTAAAAAATTATTCACCTATTGACTAATTCATCATAAAAAATTAAAAAATCTACTTTTTTCGTTCATTTTAGTGCACGTTTCGGATGTTAAAAAAATTTCATTAATTTTATCCCGTGCTGTAAACATTTTTCTAGAATGTCCCTGAAAATCGCGATGTTTCATTTGGTTTCTTCGTTTGTCATCCGAATTACGTTCTGGAATGCATGAAAAAGTTTTGTTCACAGTTCGCATGGTGGTGGAACAAGAGCCCCTGTTAGACGAGGAGCTTCATCACTGTGGCTCGGACACGTCACTCGAGCTTTGACGCTATCACTGGAGGAGTTCATCAATAAAAAAGTCATTTCGCCTAAAAAACGAAGCAGAAATAAAATTAGAAAAGAAATTATAGTCACGTCTCTTGTACATAGAAACTCAAAAGAATCGTGATTTTCGTAAATTATAAATATTTTTCGTCATTTTTGTGGACGTGTCGAAGTTTTTCAACTCAGAGTCCATCGATACCGATGGCTCGAAGGGCGTAGAAAATAATATAGTCATATTTTACATTACGTAAATATACGAAAAATACGAGTGTATATTTTTTCCAGTGGAAAATTGAAAATTTAAAAAAATTTCAATCGATGGAAATTCGCGTCTAGAACGTCAATAATAATTGTGATGAAAATTAACTGATGTTCCGATAATTGGAAAAAAAAGAGCAAAGACTAAATTTTTTGTTGCATATCAGAATGATAAGAAAATCATTTTTAGTCATATGTCGAGTATGTTGATCGTTATACTGTTCTGAATGCTATCAATGTTGAAATTAATCAATATTCTAATTTGTATTGGTAGCCTGTATCCTCAGCACCGTTTTCCCCACCTCTTCTTTACATTAATTATTCTATTAAATAATTGTTTGGAGAAAAAATTAAACTTTGTAATAATCCTGAAAAATGGTAAACATTTTATTTAAAAATAAGACCTCATCCTCACGTCCTCATGAAGTCCTCAATAAACCAAGTTCTAATTGCCGTATCGATTTTAAACTTTACAAATGTATGTGACACCGAAGACAATACAATAATGTGATTCCATCGAGCCGATCGGATAAAGTGAAAGCGTATTTTTTTAATCCTTTTAAACTAAATATCTTATTTACAATGTAAAAGTTCGTGCCTAAACAAAAAGTCGGAACTTTTTTCATACGAGCTTTAAAAATGAAAATTTATTTTTATTGAAAAAAATCCTAACGAAAAAACGATTAATAAAATAATACAATTTTTTTAAAGAACAAATATCTTATGAATTATTTTTTATTACAAATAAATTACGGATAAAATTAAATTCTCTTCAAAAATATAAAAGTAAAATGAGATCAACATAAAAAATTATTTTTTATTTTAAAAAATCCCAAATAGAAATCAAAAAAAAATTTGTACCAAAAAGCGAATTAATAGAAACGTGGTAAAATAGTACAATTTTTAATAAAAAATATAATTTTCTTATAAACTATTTTTATTATTATATAAATAAATTAAGAACGAAAGAAAATTCTCTTGAAAATTGTAGAAGTAAAAAAGAACAAACAGCAATGACCCGAACCGCGAGGGTCCGACAGAGGCTCGTGAATAAAATCGAAAGTTCCTGTCCGAGGGAAAAGCTCGATTGATCGTAAAAAAATCTTTACGGCGGAAGTTGAGCGTGTCCCAGAACTTTTCCGTCCGGGGGTGACGCAAAGTGTGCCGCGCACGAGGATTTTTCGACCCCGTGGGACCTTGGAATGTGACCCGAAAGCTCCCTAACTTCCTGCGAAATCCCCGAAGGAGCTTTAGGGGTGAAAAAAGTGGAAAAGCCTGCTCGACGTTATTTCACGATAAACGATATTATTCTCAATGGCGGCTCGAGGCTCCATCTATGCGCAGGTCATCCACGTTCCTCTTTATTGATCGAAAACTGGACGTCGAGCAAGGCCAGAAAAACGTTTCAGAAAAAGAAACAAAAAAAAATGAATTCCGTTCCCAAAAACACGAATTCTCGAGTCTCGAATTTTTTTCTTCACTCGAGCGGAGAAATTTCTTCAGTGATTTGCTCAGCTTCGATTCACAAACGCGAAGAAATATCTCTAAAAAAATATAATTTAAAATTTCATACGAAAATCAAGTAACGTAGATCAGGGTCGCCGGATTGCTCGTATGTGTACTGACGATTCGTAGAGCTCGCACCTGTGAAGAAAAAAATGGCGGCGCGTGCGTGAAGCCCCTATCAACGCACACGACTTCCTGCACGACGTACTATTCCGTCAGTCGCTCGCGTTATCGATGCTTACTCGCACAAGCACGTTTTTTACGTAGTAGAATTTCTGATCGTTTTTCCCTCTCCTAGTTCCGGAGTTTCGTTCACACCGCGCAGCCACGGGACGAGGAGGAGAGCGGGAGGTGGAACGAGAGCGCGCGCGCACGCACACTTGTGCTTCCGAGACGATAACGCGACAGCCTGGAAAGTTGGGCGAGACGTCCAGTCATCATCGTAGCAGGATAGTCGGGAAGACGTCGATACACCCCCGGGTATGACGTGAAAGAAGATAATCTCGTAGGCATCGAAAGATTTGGAGTGATTGAAAATTTTGAGATTCGAACGGGAAGAAATCATTTCTTCTTTTCCGTTTCGCGCTTGTTTCCTATGTTTATCTCGTGTTTTGACGTTTGAGCTGGCTTCACCGAGTCCGGGTACTCTCGTAAAAAAGTAATCGAAATTTTCGTTCGACGCAACCGCGTGCGAAGAAATCGATATTGCCGAAACAGGGTCGCTGGGGTTCGTGTCATTTCTTCCCTGGTTCTCGTTCTCTAATTTCTTCACCGTTCAACGTCGCTCGATAACGGCAGAAACGGAATGTACACGCGGAAATTCAAGTAAGTCTATTGTCAAAAGTGGATCAAATGTGTTTCTTCCTCGTGTCCAGATGGGTAGATCGTTTATTAAGATTCTGAGTGCAAATCGTCAATACCAGAGGGCACTGTGATTCGATTTCTTCAGGTTTTTGAAAATCCTGAAACGATTTTGTTGTTGAGATCTGTCGAGAAAATTTTATTAATGCTTTAAAATTATATAATACTGTATAATAGTTTTAATTCATGCAATGAAGATGATACGCTTCACATTATCTTCAATAAATCGTAATAATTTCTTCAGTGAATTCTAAAAATTTGAGTGTTGCACGTATTTATAAATTCTCTTCCTCCACCGAATCGATCTTCGGTGTCTCAAGTGTATGTATTATTTACTGAAAGCTTTTCTACAATCGGATTAAAAAGAATCTTCTTTCTCCTGAATGTATACTCACTACGTTTCGAAGAGAATTTTTCTGCGACGAAAATTCTCATCGTCTTTACATCGATTTTTCAAAACCGAAGGTAACAGGATGCAAAAAGCTTTTTTAAAAAATCAATTACCTACATTTATTCTTATAGCAAATAAAAATTTCTGCCGTAAAATTTTTTTTTATTTTATTACATTTTTATTGCAAATTTTATGGTAAATAAAAATATTCACTGCATGAATAAACGTAATGTAATAAATCGTAATAAATTTAATTACGATCTAAAAAAAAATTAATTAAAAATTCAAAAATTGCAATCCGCAATGATTAATTTTCTGGGGATCTTTGGATTTTAAATTAAATGACCGTTCTATTTGAAGAGTACTGGAGATGAAACTCCGTAGGAGTGTTTTGCAACGTATGAAAAAAATACGAGACGAATTTAATGAGGAGGAAAAAGCTGTGGGCGAACACGTACGTTATCACGAGAGACGACGTCAAGGGCTTCCGAAAGCCGCATGCGCTCCTTCCTTCTCTCTCGCTTATTCTCACTCTCCCATGGCCTTCATTTGATCCTGGGAAATTCGATAAGTCTCCGTCCATTCGGCGGACCCATTGTCGAATAACGTTTCAAGAGCTATTATTTAACACCAGCTCCAATTATTTATAAAGCTCTTTGAAATCCCCATCGACCTTCATCCTTTTCCAGTATTAATTTGAATTAATTATATCAACATGGATTCATCCCCTTTTGATGTCAATTTCACAATGGGAACTGGGAAGCATTGAATTCAAGGTTATATCCTTTTAGCATTGTTCTCATTGAATTGAAGATATTCTGAAATCTGTTGTTGAGATAATTCTGATAGGATTGACGAAAAGATAAATAAATTTTCAAGGCCTCAAATCTTTGATATGAACTATAAATAATTTTATTTATAAATACTTAAACTATAATTATTTATGGTTCGTTAGAATTTAATGATTGCATAGAGATGATTGTTCAATTCATTATCTAAAGGAAATTCTTTGCTTCATTTATTTAATCAATCCACGTCACGAAAAGTTCACTTCGATGGGATCTCGACGTGTCGGAAGTTACCGCCCACCTGAGTTCATCAACCCGAAGTGGATTTCATGTTCTATTTCGTCCCAGGACTCCTCTCAACCAACCCAGAGTCGATTCAATTTGCATGACTAATATACGATTTGTCTTTTACGTGAAAATTTATCAACCTTTGATGAAAATTCAATGAGCAATCAATCTTTTAATTGTGTTTCGTGTTTTTTACCTCTTAATTAAATCACGAACGGAGAATTTACGTCCCTGACGTTTCTTCGCAGTCTCGACCTTTCTTTGTGCCACCGAGGATTGACTTTGGCCCTCTGGCAATTATCCAGATATCGATTGTTCCAAATCCATTTAATGTTCTCCATTGTCTTTAATTATCAGAGAAGATTTCTTCACATTGAGCAATTAAAAGATTAGTTCAATGTGTATAATGTAATTATTTCTAATTGAATCGACTTTTTTATCTTTTTCAGCTTTAAAAAAATTATTTTGTCGACGACGATGCAGAGATGTCAAAGCTCGAGGCCGATAACGACATAGTGCCAACTGGACAGATGTCGTCGCCAGCGAAATTAAAAAAAAATCGGTGACGATTAATTCACTCGCGAAAGACTAGAGATGGATATACAGAAGAAGTTTTTGTGTCCCCGATTGATGGACTATTTGGCCATCGTCGGGGCCAGATCTTCGCCAGGCTCGCGCCAACCAGTTCAGGTTCATAAAGAATTTTTTTTATTCCCTTCTTCACCTTGAATGAAATTTAGTTCTAAGCTTTTTTGAATTCACTTCGAAATTCCCGAATGGTCGAGGATGAATTTTTTATACAAATTATTTTCATTTATTTAACATTTTATTTTTTATTTTTGTAATTCAGGTTCCAGAATTACTCCGAAGGTATCCTGTCGAAGATCACAAAGATTTTCCAATGCCGTTGGACATGGTATATTTTTGTCAGCCGGAAGGCTGCAGCAGCGTAGGTCCAAAACGAACGGCCTTGAGAGAAGCGACTTCCTTCACTTTCACCCTGACCGACAAAGATTCCGGTACCGTTGCAAAATGAAATCAATCACATTCCCGAAGGATTGGAAATTGAATTTTTTTTTCAAACTTGATTTATTCTTCGTCCAGGGAAAACTCGATATGGAATTTGCGTCAATTTTTATCGTCCGATCGAGCGAGTCAGCAATTCCGGATCCGGAGCTGCTGGGGCTCGAAAGGACAAACACGATTCCAAGCTCCGGAAAGAGAGTTGGCGGAAGAGCATGGAAAAAAGCTCGGATTCGGCATTTTCAAGGTAAAAGGTCAAATTAATTTGTTTTCATACGTTCTTTATTTTTAAAATTTTTTAAATTTATATAAAAAGTTTATTTTTTTACGTTCTCTAACATACATAATATTTTAGTGTAAAAATTTCGGATTTTTTGAAAAATATATTTTTTCAAGTTTTTTATTAATAGTTTTATGTTCTGACATATTATAGAAAATATTTTGTAACTTTATCTTGAGCCGTGACTTTGCAGTGATTACAGGAGCAGCGCGATAGGACCAAGCGATTCCGAAAGGGATTGTCCCAGCAGAAGGGACTCCGATACTCCGGTGACTGCTCGGGCGCCTAGACTAGGAATTACCGCTCCGAGTGGTGACAGCGAGAGCGGAGGAAGTCATTCGCCGTCTCCGCGAGCTTCTCGAAGGAGACAGGTACGTCAATTTATATTTTTTTTAAATATATATTTCTATTGAATAATAAAAAAATGTGTTCCTACACTGAAAGGAAAATTTGATACATTTTATATCAAGCTCAGATTTGTAGAATTACATACATTTAATTGCATAAAATAATGCGATATTTTAATCATTAAAGAAATGTCTTTGGCATTTCGCGATGGCATATTTAAATCGCAATTTATTTGGAATTGCAATCAATTTCTCTCAGTGTATAATGAAGACATTAAAAAAAAATTAATTCTGTATGATAAATAATTTTTTTTATTTTGAAAACCAGAGAATAAGAAACCATTCGCTGACCTCGCTCTGCATCATATCGCATCATCCATTTTTCACGAAATTTCGAGAGTGTCTATTCGCTCTGAAGCGTATAATCGACGCCTGCAATGAAAATACATCGCCTCAAAAGGTCGGAGCATCAAGACAGACAAACAGGTGAGATAAAATTATCTTTCCTTTTTTTACTGACCTCAATTTTGTTAATTCAGTGTGCTAATAATTATTTTTCTTCAGGGACACCGTTTGGAGCGTTTTGACGGGGCAAGGCTTCGACGCTGCGCCCTCGATCGTGCTTCATGATGTCAGAGAAATCGAAACCTGGATCCTTCGACTGCTCAGCGCTCCGGTACCTGTTCCGGAGAAAACGAGAGTCGAAGTGGACATTTTGTCCCCACATTATCAGCAGCCGCTCTGCTTTGCACTTCCTGATCACACCAGATTTACTCTCGTCGATTTTCCGCTTCACCTTCCTCTTGAACTTCTCGGAGTTGAGATGTGTCTAAAAGTTCTTACACTCATACTGCTCGAAAATAAGGTAATTTTTTAGGGAAAAAAATTAAGATTTCGATACCTTGGAATTGAACCGTTACAATTCCAATCTACTTGGATGCGATTCCAATATTTGGAATTGGTGAATGTAATCTCATATTAATCAACTGCAATTTTGAATTTTTAAACTTTGTATGAGCAATTCCAAGTGTTGGAATTGCGCAATTTTTAGGAATTGCAATTCCGATCAATAATAATGTTAGCTTGAACATAAACTTCTTACACTGATACTGTTCGAGAACAAAGTAATCCTTTTTACACCAATAAATAAAAATTTCGAAATATTGGAATTGCACCTTGACAACACCAAATCGCTCTACAGCGATTCCAATAATTGGAGTTGGTGAATGCAATCTCATATTTAAACTGCAATTCAGAATGTCTTAACTTCATTCTAGCAATTCCAAACGTTGGAATTGCATAGTGATAAGGAACCGCAACTCCAACCAATATTATCGCCTTAACAGTAAACTTCATTCTTTTATATCACTTTAAATATAAAGTAATAATGCCCACAGCGACCAAAATTAAGATTTTGAAACCTTGGAATTGCACGATTACAATTCCAAGCTGTGCTCTGTTTCGCTTCCAAACATTGGAGTTGTCAGTGACATTTCAAGTGTTTCAACGTCATATTCCAATTTCTGAACTACGTAAAGGCGATTCCAAATGCAACTCCAATCAATATCACTGCAATTTTTATAAACAAATCAATATATTTTTAGGTCGTTCTACAGTCACGTGACTACAACGCTCTTTCGATGTCCGTCATGGCCTTCGTAACGATGATATATCCATTAGAATACATGTTTCCGGCAATTCCTCTCCTACCAACGTGTATGAGTTGCGCGGAACAACTACTCCTGGCTCCGACTCCCTTCGTCATCGGCATCCCAGCCAGTTTCCTCATGTACAAGAAAAAATTCAGAATGCCAGATGATATCTGGCTCGTTGATCTCGACAGCAATAAGATTAATCCACCAACCGGTGTGCACGATCCTTTGCCAGCTCTGCCCGAACCCGAAGGATCTATACTCAAAAATCATCTCAGACAGGTAAGAGAATTTTTTAAAATTGATAATATTCAAGTCCTACATTGATTACAAAAAATCATTTATTTTCTGCTGCTTCTCGTCTCGAAGGCGATGCAGCTGATGGATCAATCGGGATCTGGTGTAAATATTCTCTTATTACTAAGAGCTCTCATCCCTCGATAAAGTTTTTAGCTTGCATGATAGAATCTGATCCTTTCGCTGATATTCCTATTAATTCCGGACTATAGTTTTAGTAAATATATTGCTGCGTCATGTCAAATTTCAACAGAATGTTTTATATGTCAGCCATGTGAATTTTCATGCAATACTTAGGCGAAGAAGTTTTATTTTTTTATCCCCTAGAAACTTTATTAGTCTTACCATTTTTATTTCGAGCTATATATGAATCAATATTTGTACTCATCACTTTTTTTTACTGTTTTCTCATAGACAATGGCTAGTGCAGGGTCTCCACAGTCGAGACAAGCGCCCGGTAAAAACAGGAGCACGTCACCCCAATCAGGTCTCCAATCACCCACGAGACGAGAAAGCACATCGTCGCACCAATCCAGTTTAAGGTACAAAAAAATCAATTATTTTCTGTAATGAATTTAATAATGAGTTTATCTCAATGATTATAATTTATATTTTTTTTTTTAGTGTGTCGAGTACAAGACATAGGCAAAGCCAAGACCTCGGAAATTACCAGTCGAGTCCGATGTCAACTTCACCAGGTCAGTCGATGCAGACACCATCTTCAAGACGAGCTTCAGCGGCTTCGTCGCTCTCACCTCAGAACAGCAGACCGCCAAACGTACCTGGCCCGAATGCACCGGCCTTCAATCCCTTCATATACGGAAACGATGTGGACTCGGTTGATGTCGCGACGCGGGTCGCGATGGTCCGTTTCTTCAACTCGCAAAATCTTCTCGCAAACTTCACGGAGCACACGAGGACGCTAAGATTATACCCGAGACCCGTAGTCGCGTTTCAAATAAATTCTTTTCTTCACTCGAGGCCGGGACGGGCGACCCCATTTTTGGAGGCCTTTGCTAGGACCCAGGCAGTCGAATTCCTGGCAGAATGGTCACTCACTCCGAGCAACGTCGCCTTTCTCAGAGTCCAAACAGGAGTCTTTGATCCAGCACAAATTGGAGACAAGAGTCGATGGTTCGCGGATTCGCTAGAGCCGATTCACTTCTCCGTTTGGGACTCGAGCAGCTCTCTCGCGAACGCACTCAGATCTGCTGAAGAAATGGAGATTCAACAACCTACGGACGAGTCCGGTTCAGATTCCGAGGGCGCGGACAGCACGAGCTCCTCGTATTCGTCATTGAGCGATTTTGTCTCGGAAATGGTCTCGTCGGATCTTTCTCCAGGTATATTTAATTCGGTTTTTCCGTTAAATGACTTGTATGGTGTACTATTTGCGTGTGTAATAGTTGATGAGAAATGTGCGAAAAGATCGATAACGATTGATGAGAAAAGACGTCAAAAATCCGTGATACTGCCTTGTGACGTCACACGAATGAACCTCAATGGCAGCGATAATTTATACTGGGAGCTTTCCAGCTACGATACAGAGCGACACTGTGTGGCACAGTGTACTCAAATCGGTGTTCCAACTACGACACTGTGCGACACAGCCGACTCTGCGAAATCGTGTGTTTAGCCGTGTCGGATGCCCGAAATCGACACGGTGTCGATGTGCGTTCCAACAAGCACCACTGGCAGAGCCTCACCGTGTCGACACAGTGTCTCTCTGTGTTGCCTTGTTGGAAAGCTCCCACTAATATGAAAAATCAGTAAAAATTATGAAAATTTGTGTTAAAAGAAATTCTACAATTACAAAAAATAAAAAATAAATCGTATAATTACTTATTGTTAATGTTTCAGGCTACAATTGTCCTCAAGCCGCAGTCGCTCAACCGATGTCACTATCAGTCGACCCCAAGAACGTTTACCATCCTCCAAACAGCCTACAATTTCCCGGCACTATGGAGGACTCGTCAATACGACCGGAGAGTCCACCGAGCACGTCCTCGAGCCACAGCGACTTGAGCAGTCCCAGCTTCAACAGGGACTCCGAGCTCGAGCTAAATCCTAAAATTCACGAATCCTTGCAAACTGCCAAAACCGACAACGTAAGTCAATTTCGATTTTATATCTTTTTCGGCATTTTCTTTCAGCATCGTACGCACCCGAGCAATTCGTCAGAAGAACATTGCGACTGATTTCGAGTATCCGAATTTATCAGCGATTGAAAAATAAAATCAAGAGGATTGTCTCCCTCAATTTATTCCTGGCATATTCGCACTGAAACAAAAAAAATCCAGTCGATACTCTGTCCTGTCTCTGCTCCTTTATTGCTTATATCGCACCATTCTCATTCTCACTTCATGAACTTTTTGGGATCGTCGATTTGTTTAGAATGTTCGTATGTGTAAATATATATTGATTGAAAAGAAAAAAAAAATGTGATATGCACGTACACTTCTCGCTCTTCTAGCCCTTCAGCGAAAATGGGACACGTAAATCTCGCGTCACTGCAATAAATTTCAATCGATGAATGACATTGAAATCGTGTCCCGATGTTTAAGGAGTTATAATTTCTAGCTCACTTGTTATCTCGTTCAACGATTCTCGAGTTGTCGGGGAGGGACGGTTGGGAGAAAAACCTGAGTGCAATTCAAAATTTGCCTCGCACGGAGAAAGTGAAGCTTCTTATACGTTTATCTCTTGCAAAATTCTTTTTACTTTATTTTATGATTATTAATCTAAATCTTTTATTTTGATCTAATACAACCATTAAATCAAAATATACTCAATTTAAAAATTTCTGATATTTTGAGTCTTGTGGAAAATTCATAAAACCCTAAAAATGTATTTCGAACATTTTCATAAAATTTTTTAAAAATTTTTATTGATTAATGCAAAAATATTTAACAAAATGTCATTAGATAGGGGAGGGGAGGGCAAAATGGGGTACCCCAAAAATTTGGTGAAAATTTACAATATTTCAAATTTTGATAAAATTTAATATCAAATAGTCTTTTATT
>JAPYYX010001634.1:0-38407 GCA_030522605.1 Cremastinae sp. B BG-2022a | reverse complement strand
TATTTGATATTAAATTTTATCAAAATTTGAAATATTGTAAATTTTCACCAAATTTTTGGGGTACCCCATTTTGCCCCCCGTACCCCATTTTGCCCCCCCTCCCCTATATTTATTTATTATACACTTTTTCCTTCTCTTCGCTCCGGATTGTTCTCATTCCTCATGATTCTTTTATTTTCACTGTCGGCCGTATGCGTACGAAGAAAAATATCGAGATAAAGCGTTACGGAAACAAACGTATGGAGAAAAATCATCCCTCGGGCATATCGAGCACCTTTTCTTTTCTTCTTTTTTTTTTCTTCTTTTTTCCGCCCATATTTTACTCTCCGCGATATATTTTCGCGCGATCGTGCCCCCGCCCTTCCGTTTTGCCTCTTCAATCCATTAATCTGTATTTACATGCAGGCAGACTCGAGTGCGCGGTAACGTTTTCTTATTCCTCTTTTTTTCTCATTCTGCTAATGCCCGAGCACTTTGCGAACAAGGAATTTCGCTTATTTATCCACGTAGCACTTTTTCCCCTCATATTCGCCAGGTATAATACGCCGCTGCGGTTTTTTTTTTTCGTCCGACATTTTACTTTTCGCGTTTTCTCTCTGTCTGCGTTCTCTCCTGGGAACGAGGAGAAAAAAATCTTTGAAGGAAAGCTCTCATCCTCGTTTTTTTTTCGTGGTAATACGAGAAACAAAAAGCTTTTATTTCCGTGCATCGAACGAAATTTCTTCCTCGGGGCACAAGATCAATGTTGCCTTTGAATTTATTCCATCTACCTGGCGTATAGATTTTTCTTCTCTTCCTTTTCTCATCCCCTCTTTTTTTTCTCTATCTATCTTGGATTTTGGAGCGGAACAAAACGATTTTCCATTCCCCTCGCAGTTTTCTCGTTATTTTTTTATCTGGAAAATTGCACTTTCGTGCTCCGGTGTCTTTTTTTATGCATCAGCTCACTATCGGGAGGTTAAAAAAGTGGAAAAGCCCGGCCATCGTATGAATATGCCGTTCAGGATCTTATTCGCGAGATTTAAAAAAAAAAATATTTAAAAAAATTTTTTTAAATATTCCGGCTGTGCTCGTAAATAAATCGATATAATTTTTATTCATTTTCGTTTTAGTTCGAAAAAAGCTCTGCCGAGATGAATTTGTTTTTTTTTTCATCGTTTATTTTAAATGTGAAAAAAAGCGCTCATCAATATTTCCAATGCTTCTGGGCAAAGTTATTTATTCGTTGGCTTCAGTATATTTCTTTTGCTCGTGGTCATTTTTTTTCAGTCCCACGGAAGAGCGAGCGCTTTTTCCACTCTCTCGGCAGTACGGCGTGTGCAGGACTCAATCAAATACGACGTTTAATGATCGAATTGGAGGGGGCAGACTCCGAGATTGACGCTGGAAATATTTCCCTCGTGTGTGTTTTGAAATAAAACGACATTTCACCCGGTCCATTCCCTTATACACTTTTGGATAATTCATGAAGCCTGAGAAACCCTGAGAAATATTGAGCTTTCGACTCTAGACATTACTCCAAATTCATGAGCTTCGACGATAAAATATGTTGACCTTTTATTTTTTTTTATCGAATATGCTGTTTCGAAAACGCATTTCAGTAACTCACAAATTATGGCGAGATTGAAATCCTGAGTCTAAAAATTTTCGGAGCATTTAATGCGATTTTACATGTTTCATAAGATATGTAATAATTTAAATATATTTAAATTGAATACTAATTTATAGTTTTATTTAAGTTAACTTGAGATAAATTAACTTAAGTTAAATTTAACTTAAGTTAATTTAAGTCAAGTTAAATTAACTCAAGTTAAATCAACTTAAGTTAAATTTAACTTGAGTTATTTTAACTCAATCAATTCAAGCTAACTTATACACATGAACTTGAGTTGCATTTAAATTAATACAGGTTACAATTAAGTTAACTCATTCAAGTGAACGTAAATCAACGTAAACTCATTTATAAATAAATTGTTCCAAAAACACAAATCAATAATTTTAATTTAACTGAAGATTTAAAAGCTCGAAAAATCCCATCGGTCAAGTATAATTTATTTATAACTTATAATTTATTGAAATTGTAAGTTTCAAGCTTAATAATCAGAAAAGCTTAATAATTAGAAAATGTTCTAAGCATAAAAAACTTTTCAATCATAACCTTTCAAAGTATTTTTACTTCAAATGAAAGCGTCACAATGGAAACCTGACGTTTGGCCAACGGAAAACGATCACGTATCGTATCATTCGCTGAATTCTAATACTCAACAACCCCCTAAATTCATGCTGGGTAAAAAAAAGCCAAGGGATTTTTCCGTTCAGAATAAAACCTGAATAGAATTTTACAACTTTTTAGCTCTCGCGCCTTTTTTTCCCTGGATTTTTCCTGAATTCCCGCAAGATGTGTACACGTTATTGACATTTGTGGAGGGTTACTTTAAGTGGTAATGGTCCTGAATACACCCGAAGATAAATCTCTATATTTCTTTTTTTTTTCGGGGACGTAAATTCTTGGTATAGACCTTGTCACAGAGAGTTATCCAGTCCTTCAGTCCCCTCTTTCATTTTTTATAAACATATGCTTTATATGTGTATGCGTATATCTGCGTGTGTGTGTGTGTATTTTTATATAAAAAAAATGTTCTCTGCACATACATCGACTGTATTCTCAAAAGGAAAATCAATCTCTTATCGCGACGCCACCGATAGGCGAAAACACCGGGGGATGAAAAGCCGAATTCTTCCCTTCTTTCTTTCCAGACCTCACTTATCTATGCACGTCGATTTTCCGACAGGATTTATCCCGGGAAAAAAAAGTAATATTCGAAGGATTAGCGTAAATCTCGCACTAGGAAATGCTCAAAATCGTACTTTTGTATCGAATCGATACAGCAATTTGTTCGTTTCAATCTTCAACGCAAGAACATTTTTTTAATTGAAATGTTTATCTTACGTAAAGGTAAATATTCAACTTTATATTTTATTTAAATATTTATCATTTAATATTTAGGTGATAATATAAATGAATGATATTTAAATATTTAAATGATATTTAACTAAATATTTATTGAAAAGTAAATATTTTAACAGCTTAAAAAATATTTTGAAAAATGTGTCAAGGAAATTTCTATATTGTTATATCGTAAATTCTACAAATTTTATTTGAAAATGACGATCGTTCTCTCATGTTGTAAGAGAAGTTGAGTAAAAAGGACCATCTTGAGGGCTTTTCCTTCTGGTTTGTTCTCACGCTAATGTGAAAAATGGACTTTGTCTCTGCGTTGGGAGGAAACATCTCGAGAAATGAGCGAGAAGCTGAGTAAATTATCCCAGTAAACGAGAAATTGGATTCTCCTTGGGAAACAAATTTGAAAGGCTCACGTAACAGGCGCGGAGCAATGAGAAAATCGAGCCAGGAGAAAGAGTACGAGAAACAGAACGACGAGGGCGGAAGAGCTCTGAGAAGTTTTCGGCGAAATAATTAATTCATTCAAGGAAAACTAATCCTGTCAAGAATCCTCAGAAATTTCTCTCTCCGTCCTCAGAACAGGGGTTAAAAGGTCGCAGGGTGACCTTTCCTACCAATCACTCAAATTTTTCGACATTCAGATCACAAGTGACATTTGACAATTTTTTTACTTCCTCACATCCTAATTTATAATTCAGATTCAATTTTATCAAAATAATTGTAACATTTTTTATCAGTACATTTAAATCCAACCACAAAAGTGCACTAATTAAAATGAGTACAAATTTTTTTTCGAAAGTTGGTAAATTGAAAACAATTTTAAACATTTCATTATTTTATTTCATTAATAAAATTAAAATGATGAATTCAATAAGTTTTCGTTGAGTAAATTCAAGTTATTCATTGTAACTTGCATTTAAAAAAAACTCAAGATGATAAATCAAATTTTTATCTCCTTTCTCCTCTGATTTCTCCCCCTTTTAAAAGGAGTCGCTTTTCTCTTAATTCTATGAAAGGAGGTGTTAGCATTCCAGCGAGTTTATCGAATCGCTGGTGAGCTTGAATGAAACGCGACTAACCCGGGGCCGATTTATCACTGAGCGTTTGACAGCTATAAATCAAGTTTTCTTCAAGCTCGCAGCATCCTTTTCCTCGGATCCGCCCCAGCGATCGTCAAGGATCCATCATAATATCACTTAACGTAATAGAAAAAAGCAGTCTCTTACCAGCCCGTATACATTATTTCCGCGCTCGAGCTTAATCGAATCATATTTAATTAATAATTTTCGCAAAATCGATTGTCGATAAAAAATTGAACTTGGCGTCTTAATTCAGGAGAACGGTAAATTCAATTCGAAAAATAATTTCTTTTTAATTGTTGATCGTTCACGCGCCAGCGTTACGAATAAATAAAAATGAATAACGAAAGAGAGAGAAAAAAAATCGTTCAAAACGATTTTTTAATTAATCGGGAATTAAAATATCAACGAAGCAACAAATAATTTCAGAAGAGGAAATGTCTCGAAAAATAAATTACTCCTTCGAGTCGAGCTCGATAAAGAGTGAAAACGTGAGAATGACAGAAAGAGAAAGAAAGAGAGAAAAAAAGGACGAAACACGAGTCTCCGATCGCGGAGAATTTAATTACAAGTTTTGCTCGAGCGAGCACGAGCGACGCGATTTGAACAATTTGCAATCGAGGCAACAACGTGGCAAGGACGAGCACAACGCGTGCATGCATGCTTTTTTATTCCCCGCTCTTTTATTTTTCCTGATGTTGCCTTTTTTTTCTCTTTCTCCACGGAAGCGAGAGCACCCCGTTCGTTATGTCTTTCCCGTGGACCTGGATCCATTCATATCCTCCAAGGATAACGAGATGAGAGCGAGAGCTTGCTCTCGTTTTTATACGATTATTCCCTGCGAAACATTTTTTTCCTCCCACTCTTTCCTGTTTCAATTCTGGTTTACGCCGGGTTTACATTTACATGTCATTTATGTGGCTTTCTGCGAATGATATACATTTTTCATTCGATGTTAATTCAGGTTGGTTCAAATTTACGCGTGAATTTGAATATTAAGAATTTGTGCGTCTTTTTTAAAATGGTCGATTCAATTTCACAAGATTATATTATATATTATATTATATTATATTATATTATATTATATTATATTATATTATATTATATCATATTATATCATATTATATCATATTATATCATATTATATCATATCATATTATATCATATTATATCATATTATATTATATCATATTATATTTTATATCATATTATATCATATCATATATTATATTATATAATATGATATAATACAATATAATTATATTATATGTTTAATTTGTTTACAAAACCTAAAATTATGAAATGTCAGTGGAGTATAAATTAATAAAATTGGAAAAAAAAGAGTATCGTATATTACGTTACTAAAATTAAGTTACTAGAATCATTAATTATACTTATTAAGAAATCATATTTTTATTGTAAGGTTGGTTTAGATTAAAGTGTCAAAGTCTTTTTAGATTGAGGATTTTCCAGTCTTTCAGTCTGACGGCAAACAATTCTGAAAATTTCAAAAACTCACATCCCTACTAGCTCTAAAGAGAATTAACTTCGTTACGTTGATGCAGTGAATAGAGCGAAGATCAAGTTGCTATACCTTAATTACTTTAGTAGCTGAAATTCCTTCCGCCCGCGTTTGCGGCCGCTGGATTTCGCGGTCTTGAAAAAAAGCGATATATTTTAAATCCTCAGAAGAATGTATGAACCCACGGGATTCTTGATCGGTTCGAATTTACATAATTTCTGTTTGTTTCAACATTGTTATAAAAAAAATATTACGAAAATAAACTTTTCTTTCTTTTGTATATTATAATATATTAAATATTATATATTATTACATATTATACAATATATATTACAAAAATATATTATATCATGTATTATATATTATATTATATACATACATTATATATTTAAAATATTTATTAATTATACAACCATTTTATATAATAAAAAAAAATTTATATAAGTAAAAAGTATATAAGAAAAAAATTTTTACAAAAATGAATAACAAAATTCTTTTTCTTGTAATATCGAATGTGCTTTTACCCATGCTCATAAATTTAAAATAAATAAATCCATAACTTATTGAGCCCATTTCATTGAGTTTCGGCACTCAAAGTTTACGGTTTCTTCAATTTTCCAAGTGCGTTTTCATCTTTCACGGATTAAGGGAAGATCTGAGTTTGACAGTTTCAGGCGCGCATTCTCTCCAATTCACTATAGGAAAATGCACGAAGCACCAGACTGTAACGTCACGCGCACACACTCTCGGTGATAAACTCAACCCCTCGTATGCTCGAAATAATTAGATTTTCCGTCATCAGGAAAATTACCGCGAAGCCAATTACACCGTAGGGCTCGCGTACACGCACCGAAAGATACGAGTATCAGTTTACGTACGAAATTTCGTTATTTCTACGTAATATTTACATTTTTTCAACTCCCTTCGTTTTCATCGATAATAATTTACATTTTTTATCGAAAATTGCTCGATGCAAATGAGAATCATTAGAGGATGCAAATTTACGTAAACAGTCATTAAAAATGAAGATAAAAATTGCGTAGTAATTATTCAAAGGGAAATCGTAAGGGGCTTGAAAAATTAATTGTCGAGACGAATGAGGTCAGGGATGAAAATGTGATATTCAGAAATAATTTGTCGATTTAATAAAAAAGTAAATTTAAACATGATCCGATGTAATTCTATGTTGAGCTGAGATTCTTTTTCCACCCTCTTTTGTGTCTTTTTTTTCTGTTTTTCCGACTCCCTTTCTCGTATCTGCAGGATCCCACGAGGCTCATCTGGACTGTACTGGACGTTTGATAAATTGCTAACAGATCCCGTCCAATTTGCGACTAAGTGGCGGACTTAATAATTCCTACGTTCCATAATCGACACACCATTCATTTTCAATTTTGATAAAAAATTAATCGACGCAACTGTCCAACTGTCAAATCTGCGTCAATAAAATTATTTTGTGTCTTATCAAAAAATGAATAATTTGTTAATAAAACAATAAGTAAAATTTACTTTGTTTCTGTATTGAGAAAATTATTTATTCAGAAAATTTGTTGAAAATTGATCCAAGAACAACGTACGTATGTGATTCTACGTACGTTTGTGAAAATCATGAAAATTTTTTTTTTAAATTTTCTTTTTAATATTTTTTAAAAATTTCTTTTTAATATTTTTTATACTTCGAAATTTTATTAACACAATTTCGTACGTTTCGAAATTTACATTACAAAATAAACATCGATTCACTTTGAAAAAAAAACAAAATCCAATTTTGAATAACACTGCGTCCATTTCGAGTTCTCATTTAGTCTTCACTTTACTGGTAGCATCGATGACAATGAAGCTTTTGTTTCCATTGTTAACTCTCTGGCCCCTTTTTTACGTTGGCCTACGTGTCGATGAGAGAAAAAAAAAGTAGAAAAGATACGTTTAAATGGATTTTCTCCTTCCTATTTTTCTCTCTCTAACTTTATCTCTCTCTCTCTCTCTCTCTCTTTCTCCCTATCTCTCACTCACTCTCTTTTATCGCATCAACTAATTATCCTCGTCATCCTCCGGAGATGATAAAGGACCGCGAGTGTGGGCTCTTTGTGGCCATAATTTTGGCTGGTCTGTGTACGCATCTGCCCTCCGCTTTTGATGTGAAATTGTTACGTCCGGAAGCCCCGGTGACGTATGAAGTTGAAAATCGTTAACGATCCGTAGCTCGCTCGGAAAGCTCGGCGAAACGTTTGCCTCGCTTTGTCGAGAAACTCCGGGCTTTTCTTCCACGCTTCATGTGAGAGAAAACCACGGTTGTGGCTCACCTCGCCGACCCATAACGTTGCTTGTTCCATAACGAATTTCCGACACGTCGATATCAAAACCTCTTTCCGTATCTCTAGTCACGAACAAATGCGTCAAGTAAACTCTTCTGTGTAAAAAAATTCAAAGTTTTCGACGATTCGGAAATGAAATGAAATTTGCAAAAAATAAGGAAAAAAATACACGATATTAAAATCTTTGTTGCAATTTTTCGTCACGAACAAATGTATCGTGTCAAGACTTTTCTATTTAAAAAGTTAAAACGTTTCATGAAATTTGAAAATATAAAATAATTAAAAAAAAAAAATACGTCGATGTCACAAAAAAATATAATAAACTTTTAATTAATAATAAATTCCATAGATAAACAAATTACGACTTTTTAATAAAAAAGCTATTCATAAAAATGGAAAATAAAATTATTTTATCATCTATAAATCTTGAAATTTCATCCTTCCCTCTAAATATCTCTGATTGAAATTTGTTGTACTTTTCAAATATTTAATTTTATATGATAAAATATTCAAATTAAATGAACGAGAGTTCAACTTTCGACAGATGAAAAATAAAATCTTACTGTTAACAAACATGTCGTGATCTATATTCGTTCTTTCATTCCTTTTTCAAGACGATATCGTGTCTTCCTATATTAAATATTAATAGGACCATTTTACTATAATGATGTATGCTACAAAAATGATTTCCACCTATTTTTCTTGCTATAATAGTACTAAAGAGTAAATGTGCCTCATTTTTTCCTGGATTTATTATTTATCGCGTACTTATTTATCACTTACATACACAGGCACTAAAAAATTACACAATATAATATTTTAGAGACATTTCCATCCAAAATATATATTTGGAGATTTTTATTACAATATGAAATCTCATTATAATATTATAATTATAATTCGAAATGTAATTATTATTCTATTTCGAGATACAAAATTTTAACAGGAAAATTGAAATATTAAAAAGTGATTTTACTGATATTATTTGGAAATTTTTATTATAATTGGAAATCTGATTATAGCATTATAATTATAATTCGATATATAATCATTATTATATTTCGAGATATAATTTTAACAAGAAAATTTGAATATTAAAAAGCGATAAAAGAGTCCCTTTAACAAAGCTTTGTGCAGTATTTTCACAGTAAGAGCTCGACGTACACTCCATAACTCGATTTTAACTCCATTGGAAATCTAATAGCCGTTTGTCCATTAGCCTTTCAATGATAACGCCAGTCTCGACTGTCTATCGAGCTCTCAACCTGTTGTCTCTTATTTTCTATTTTTTTTTACTTCCAGTTCTCATCACGCAATGGAATTTATAGAGGAAAACCGTTTATCGAGAATCGTGTTATCTCTGTTTATTTACCGTCTATTTTTCACGTAAGTGCTTTTAGGACATCAATTTCATGAAACAATTTTTTTTTTGATTCTCGAATGGTGATGGGAATCAATTTGATGGTGAAACTTCTGAACTTTTCGTCGAGGCTAAAATAGGCTCGAAATTAAGTTCAGAGTCCAAGTGGGCGTGGAAATTTCGTTCCCGGAAAAGTGGAAGGACTTTCGGAGTGGGATATTTTCCAGGCTAATTTAATACTCCGAGGACAGCCAATTATTTCGCAAATAGTCGAGTGTGGGTGTTGAAAATGTGAAAATTTTTCATAAGCGTTCGAGATTTGTTTTTTGCTGCAGAATTAAATTGTTCTCATGCTGCAAAAATCAATTTTATATAGTCAAAATGTTTATGAGAACATAAACAAAAAAAATCTTCACTAATTTGATACTCAGTTCCCCTCGCATATTTTTCATCTTTTCCCCATGAGAGACAAACTCGAGCTGTGAAAAAATTAATTTTCAGACAAGGAAATTTTTCTTAACTGAAAGAGTGACTAATTTTTTTTTTAAACAAATAATTTTTGAGTAAACATTTAGTTGAATAAATTTTGTTCAAAATTATAGAATTGACATTAAAGAGAAAATAATTTGTTTATCAAAATTTCGAAAATTCGTAAGAATTTTCATACGCCCAAAATTCTCGATTCGAATGCGTAGCAGTTTTTAAATTCGGACGATGATTGCTCGTAATTGTTTCGAAAAGGAATAATTACAAGCAATTATTGTACGGATCGGATATTCCGAGTGCAGAAATTGTTACAAATTTTCGAAATTCGAGATACGAAAATCAATTTATAAAAATAACAGGCAGAATATTCATGAGCTTTTGCAATATAAAAAAAATCTTCTCCAATTTGATGACCCACTTCCTCTCTTGAGCAATTATTTTCTTCCCATGAGACCTAAATACTGGCTCTGAAAAAATGAAGGTTGAATAATTTAAATCTCTGGTAAGCAATTTTTCAAATAAAATAAAAAATTTGTTCGAAATTACAGCGCTTTGGCATAAAGGAGAAAATAATTTGGTCGCTGAGCAATAATCGCTCGTAATTATTATTCCTTTATGGAACAAAATAAGCTTTTGTTGGTCGGCTTAAAAATTCCGACGCGTCCGAATCGGAGGCTCCGGGTGTCTGGAATCGTTACGAATTCCCTGTGTGACCGAATTCGCGGGTGGACAAATTTGCGTTTCGAATTTTCGGGACAAATTCAATTACGACGATATCAATTAACTGCGAACAGTTATGTTCTGTAAACACGACGTCACAACCTGTTGATCAACCATTTCCCTGTCTATTTTTATTTCCCTTTATCTCGACAGCTCGACGAGGACCGTCGAGAGTTTTCATTTCAGTATTCCCGAGCATTTTTTCTCCTCTCGATGCTACCAATTCACGTTAATGTACTTTTGAATCAACTCAATATGCAAGTACTAGAAAAATTATTTTTATGAATAAATTAATGAAATTACAAGTATTTTTAGAATTTTTTTTGATTTTTCTGCAATTAAATAAAATTTTTATTCGTGTCTAATTTATTTCCAAAATGTATGTCAAAAGTTTTCATTATTTATTTATTTTTGTTTTAAACAAGTTTGATGTTGGGTTGTATTATTTTAAAAAAATTGTTGTATTTTTTAAAAATTTGTTTGTCATTCTAAATTTTCGAAATAGTTTCACGATTGAAATAGATATAAATAATAAAAGAACGTGACTAAGAATTTCGACTGGGAGTGACTCGTACATTGGAACAAAGTAGACAAAACGAATTCCCGTGTGTGTTGTCAGGAGTCGTGTGTCGTTTGATAAATTTTCAATGACCAGCCACTTTCGCTGTGAAGCTAACTGAACTTTTAATGTCTTTGCTCTCCGAAAGAACGATTCCCTGACACTCCTAATATTCATTCTGACATCAGCTTTATATATCACCAAAGTTTAACCAAAGTTTTTTTACTCGACATTTTTATTATCACAAAATAAACAATTTTTGATTAAATAGTTCCAAATATTTCAAACTGTGTACAGTAGCTTCGAAGCTAAAAGAATTTTTTTAAATAAAATAAAATAAATCTTATTTTTAAATTTAAAAAACTCGTGATGATAAAGTTGACTTGATTTTGCATGGAATTCCCCATAGATAGATTTTTTTATCAGACACAGGTCTGATTTTTATTTTAAAAAGTTTATAAAAAACCTTCACAGCTCGCAAACATTGTGTCCAAAATGCAATACAATCCGTAAAGCATTTAGCATGTGGCTGATGAAAAATCGATCTATGGGGAATTCCATGTCAAATCGGCCTTAGTCAACTTTGCCAAGTTTTTTCAATTTAAAAATAAGATTAATTCATTTTATTTTAAAAAAACTTGTTTCCTAACTTTCCAGCTATTATATGTTGGATGATCGGCGATTATGAAAAAATGATTTATATTTTTAATATTTTATTGATAATTTGAATGACTTGAAAAATGGCCATAGCCGAAGAAATATTTCGATACGGGCGTATTCTGGTACGTAGAAAAATCTTCGCTGTCTGTTTCCACTTGTTTACGCGGGGAAAAAAAGGAAACTCAGATCGATCGGAGCCCCGGTGTGTTCACTTCCCTCGGGAGATAAGCCATTCCAGGCTCTCGCCCGAATCCACTCTAAGCGATTCTTCCGGACTTTTTTTTTCTCGTACACACGCCGATTATTCTCAGTTTCCGATCTACTCATTCGTATGAAAAAGCGAAAGGAAAAAATTTCATTGAATTTCACTCGCTCGATCAGAGCAAATAGATCGTGACATTTTTCATAAACTCTCATACGAAATGAAAAAAAAGTATTAGTGGATAAAGTTATTCTTTCGTATTTATCGAATCATTTTTCACTCGAAAGATTTATTTTTAGACTCAGTTTTTTGAAAATTTATTGTGTTGCTAAATATTTTTTAAATTATTTATTTTATTTTAAGATAAATAAATAATGAAAAAAGTTTAATAAAAATAAATTTTTTTTAAATGAAAAAATATATATTTCCAGTTATTTGAATTTATAATGTTGACTTCCGGATGGACTCAGGGCTTGTTGTCCAGATACAAACTTCTCTAAGAGCTGTATTGATATCTAATTTTGTAATTAATTGAATTTACTTTATTGTTGGCCGAGAGCAAATCTTCATCGGATTATTGCTCATCAATACGGAAGCCAATAATTCATAAATAAATTCCGATGAAAAAATAACTAGCGAATTTATACGTTCTTGAACCGGAAGAGCATAAATTTTTCCCCATCGCTTCCGGAATCGAAATAATAACAAGAACTCGAATAAATATGCGAAAAGAAATAAAAATCGGGAATCCCCGGAGAGAATCATCGAGCTTCGACTTTTTTATTCATTAAATTCCGACGATTTCGTACGATAAATTTTTTTTTTGTCGATTTTTTTCAACGTTATTCACTCAATAGAAAATTTTGTAGCGTTCTACTCGATACAATGAGGAATAAAACGGACAGGTTGTCCCCGATTCTCGATAAGCTCCGGAGCTTTTATTTACCCCCATTTATTGTTCATTGTTTTCCTTCGATAAAGCGCCAATTCAGGGAAAATAATTGAATTTTTTCTCCCCTCTTTAAAAATTGTTTTCACATTATTTCACGAGTTCTCGAGGCTTGAAATTTATTATTCGAAAACCTTTTAATTTTTTTTGACTATATTTGCCTTTTTGCTGGAATTTTCTCCTATCGTGTCATCAGATATTTTTTTATGGGATAATACGATGAAATCCTGATATACTCGATAAAGAGATCAAGAACGAAAAAAGATGTTATACGTCGAGTAGAGTTGTTATCGTCGATTTTCTCATGATGTTCGGGGATTGGGAAATATCGATTAGAACGTCGACAGACGTTGAGAGTTGTGAAAAAGACCAGTGCGGTCGAGACAATCGATTTGCAGAAAATGATATTGGATTTTATAGATAAAACTTACAAACAGAGAGAAAATATTTTTTTTTCGTTTATTTATTTAAAACATTTTTTTATTATATATTTTATTCAGAATATTATAGAAATCATGAAAATTCAAAAATTTTTGTCAATAGACGATCAATTATTGTCAACTTTATTTTTTCAAGTCATAAGTAATAAAATAATTATTAATAATACAAAACAATGACTAATAAAATAATAATTAATATAGAGAAATGGAAAAAGAACTTTTTTCTGAAAAATTTTTCTCTTTTCAATTACGTAACTAAAAAAATTTATTTTAACTTCCATACGTCATCTTTTTTTTTTGTTGACGATAACGATAACGAGCTGTTTTGAAGAATATGTAACAGAATGTTTTCATCACTCTGATTCGTGTTATTTTGAGTTGTTTTATTCTGATAGAGAAAATACGTCTGTCAAATGCAGATGCAATCTTTGAACGTTTCTTCGATCCTCCCTCGCAATCTTTTCTACTCGTGGGCGAGCCTGACAATAACAACGAGTCTCGAGACACGAGAAGAATTCAGATTTGACATCAAAGCCACTTTGTCGTTCCTCGAGTTCCTTATTCCTTACTCCTGCTTGCAGTTTATGGATTTTCCCTGACAAATGAGCTCACTTCTTCCTCTGAGAGTTTGTTCTTTTTGAAGAATTCGATTTCAAAATCGACATACTCCAAAATGGTAAAAATAACAATATCACTTTATATCTAACCATTTTTATTTCACAGGTGGAAAAAATATTTGTTCCATACAAATTCGATCGTTTTATATTACATCGAAAAACAGTAAACATTTCAATATTTTGAAATTTTCATTTTACATTTTAGTAAAAATATCAATTTGAGTCTATACATTTGAATTTTAATTTGATAAAGAAAGGAAACATTATTATTTCTAATGTCTTCACTCTCTTTTTTTTCCTTCATTTTCATTTTCAACTCCCAAATTTTTTGGTAAATGTTAAGTACAGTTCCTCACGACCCATTTGGGGGGGGGGCAGTTCACTACCCACGTTGTTAGCCGTTCGCGGTGAGCGTCAAAGTTTTTAAGGTAAATGCCCCCAAAGCGAGTGGGGGATTCCCCCATTCTATTTTGAAAACTTCATAGCGTCTGCAATGGGGGGGGGGGGGGTGGATCCGTACTTGGACCCTGTGAAATTTCCAATTCCTTATAATCGCAGGGTTAATACAGAATATCTGTAGACGAGGGGGTTTACATGGTGGAGGTATGATATGGGGGTCTGCCCCCAGGACAATCTCTCCCACTCGTGCCCCTTTCGGGATGGGGATATCCAATTTTCAATTTGTTTAAATGGAAAACTTTGTATCAATGTTGGGGGGGGGGGAATAACTAATATTGGGGGTAAAAGGTTCACATCTCCCAATACCCCCCCCCCCCCACCATCCGAATCGGAGGTAGAAGAATTATGCTCAACATTAACCATTTTTTAAGATAAATTTCAAACACTTTAAATATTGAGTGAGTTAAGACAAACGTCAACTTTTCGATAGATTTGTATTTGAATATTCGAATTAATGGTTACCTGAGTATCCGCGCGGTGGTGAGTCAACATCCAGCGAGAAACTCGCGCAGCCACCCTCGCTCATCAGTATGCCGGAATCGAAAGACATCGATCAATCGAATACCCAACTCCTTGACTCTTCACTTATCCCCCTCCCTGCCCCTTCACTTCTAATCCGCCACTACATGAGGTCAGTCCCGTGACGTCGGATTCTGCATGAGAAAACACGAGAATAAATTTTAATTAGCGATGCGTCATGAAATTCATAAATAATCGAACGACACTACGTCGAGGTTTGTTGATGTTTTTAAATTAATAAAAACGTTTCAATTAACGAGCAATTACCAAAGCATTTTCGTAGAATAAACAATTTACTTTTTAATTCATTTCTCGCCTGAGAAGCAAAAGACAACACGAATAATTAATTTTCAATTTATTATTCCTCCTCTAGCGCAAATGGGGGGGGGGGAAGTTTTTGCCCCACAGTCCCGGGGGGAAAAAACCGTCCTGTTAACTATTTTAATGGGTCCGCAGGCAAACACATATCGGAAAATATTTCAATTAAGGTTCACGGAGTTTCTGTGTACCGATAAACCGATGTAAGCCGAACAATCGACCCATTGAAAAAAAGAAGGGCGTGGGGGATTGGGGTTGGCGGCGGGGGGGGGGGGGATTGGGGTTGGCGGCGGGGGGGGGGGGGGAGAGAAGGGCACTCGATAACATTTTTCTCGTTGCGAGCTGAGAAAGGGGATGTGATGGAAAAAAATAAAAGAAGACGTTTCACGTGCCGGAGACACGTTGATGCGGCCGACAAGATTATCGAGTCGGTTTTCTCTCCTTCGGAATAGTCTTACCCTCGAGGGTTGTATTGTATCCTGAAAATCCAGACGCTTTCGAATGGACGATAAAATCTATTGGGATCTCTCTCTCTCTCTCCTTCGAGAATACTTTCATAAATATTTCACGAGCTGCGCCACTCTTCGAGCTTAAATTTCTGTCCGATTGAATAAATCGAAAGAGTCCAGGTAATTTTTCAATCTCCGATAAACTTTTTTCTGGATGAAATATGACAAAAAAAATATATCTCATGAAATTCACGCTATGAGAATGTAAATAAAAAATTTTTTTTTTAGCCGTCAAATGAATTCTCGAGCTGAATAAAATTTCTTCTCAGGTGAATAAAAATATCGTATAAATTTTGTTGGTTCGAGGATAAATTTGTCGGGACGTTTCTGTGGAAATATAGCATATATCGATAAATGAAAGTGCACACGCCTGGATATTGTTTTCTCGCGGTTTTGCCTTAGCCCGATTTTATACGAGAAGTCGTGAAAAAGCTATCATACCCTTTTGAAAAAAAAAGAAAAGGGAATCAGTTCGATACACAATGTGTAAAATCCAACGTGCTCTCGACCCACGTATACAGTTCCCTTCGCCACAAATAGCTCAAACCTTTCCCCGGCGTTTTATCTCTTTCCACATTCGCGCCGTAACGAATGCTCAAAGTGTAAATTTACAACCTCTCCATTCGCCGATTCCAGGAGTGCTAAAATAAAAAAAATGTCGCGATAAACGTTCCGAACGCTTCTTTTTCCTTCGTTTTGTGTCCTATTCAATTTTCACACGTGGCACTGATTTCGATTCTGAGATTGGGTGGTGGTAATTTATAAAATTGTTTTACCGATTTTTTTAACAATTTAGAAAAATTTTCTTTCTGTAATTGAATTGATTTTTCTAGAAAATTAAGCCCTTAAATTTAAATTTGACTATCTTAAGTTTAAGTTAATTAAAAAGATTTTCTTCCATAAAAATTTAATTTAATTTTTCTCAAGTTTAATTTTTGCAACTTTAATTTTACTGACTCAGGTTCGATTTTATCTTAAATTGAATTTCACTTTAAATTAATCTTTTAAGCTCAATTTTATTTCAAGATTAACTTGATTTTGAGTCAATTTTTTTTATTTTGATATTTCATAAAAAATTTTCTTTTAAAAAATTATTTCGTAAAATCGTTCTTGCTGGAAATTAATTTTTTTTTCAATGGCTGCTTATTTTTTCTTATTTTAACTCTTTAATTTGTCAGACACGTGGCTCTGATTTTTCTGAAGAATTCTATATTTTCAATCCGTTTCGACGGTCTTCTTTAATTTCTCCCTCCGTTCGTATTTTCATGCTCTCGGAATATCGTATAATATGTCAAGCAAAGTTATATATTTGATAGGATGCGAGGAGATAGGCGAGATAACGAGGAAGCTCGCGGGATGCGATATATAACTCGTCGAAGCAAAGATATAAATTTTCCAGCAGGCACAAAAGCGACAAGAAAAACGCGAACAGAAGTCTCTGTATCGGTGATATTTTATACATAACGGGAAACTCCGCAATCTTCGGATTCAAGAAAAAATTGAGAACGAAAAATGATTGAAAAAAATGTTGAAAAAATTACGGCTCGAAGCATCGGGGGAAAAGTCCGTGCGAAGCTTCGACCAGAAAATATTCTTATTCTTGCAATACAGAAAATATTTTTTCAAAATCCTGTCTGGAAATTTTCATAAGACTAGCTTGAGAATTGAAACTGATAAGAAAAACCTTATCAGTGTCAATTGTTATTGGCTCAATGACAAGTTGTTATTCACCTGTCATAATGTGATAATGTGATCATTTTAAGTTCCTAAAAAGGAAATTCTAAATTAAGACTTCCTTACCAGGTCCTTATCAGGAAAATTATTAAAATATTATAATCTCGTAATAATTTCATTACGAAAATTTCTGGATCAGAAAATAAATGAGATTTCAATAAATATAATAAAAATAATATATTAAAAATTAAAACAAATCCCACCAAATTTAGAAATTATAAAAATGAATGAATATTTAATTTAAATCAATTCCAATTTTTTCATAAAGGATTATTTGATCCTGATTTCTGAATAGATATTCAACGTAAAATGACAATAATTTTAATAACACAATGCCTCTAAATTTTTTATGATTATTCATAATTTTTAAAAATTCATTTATAATCATATATTCTTGTCCCGTGGCAATTTTTTCACGACCCTCAATGGTAATTTTTTAAATGAAAAAAATATTTTTCGTTCTTTCGACATTTGTTTCTTTCGATCTGTTTGCATTTATCCTGACATATTTCAATTTTTTTCGTTTCAATTTATTTATTCACGACTCTCTCCCCGTGTCGTGATGCTTTTTATTACTCGTAAAAATAGCGAGGCTTCCCATTGAAATCGAAAGAAGGCGCGATAAAGTCGGACACGTGTACCGGGAAAGAGGAGAACGAAATCGATATGGAGAAATCACGACACCCCGAGGTAAAACGAGTGCGTCAGAGAGACGGGAAAAGAGATTTGTCTCGTCGGGCGCTTCGCGATTTCAATTTCGCGGACAATTAACGGGAACAAAGTGGTCAGTCGCCCATACGGAGTTTCCAAGGAGAAAACGAAAAATAAAAAGGAGATAAAAAAAATAAAGTTTCGTTAAATCGACAAAAAAAAATTTTTTTTTCACCCGCTTTGTTCTCAGTCTCGTGTATGTTTCGTAGCAAAATGTTTATTGAATGAAAAGACCGAATTTCAAACCACGACCCCCGGGGCGCATGAAAATTCGAAGAACCACCGCGTAGCGAAGTTTTCACGTTTTTTTTTCTCCCCCGGATGAAAATATTTTTAATTCATTCGCATGTGAATCGGAAAATCCGGTGTAAGGGAAAAACGCCCTGTAGCGCTCCGGGGAAAATCTCGTTAAACCCTTTTTCGAAGTAAACCATGAAAAAACAGGACTAAATCGGACGAACCTGCGGAAATTATTTTTGCTTTTTTCCAAAGACCAAAAATAACGAGAGCAAGCAGAAAGTATTTTTGCATGAAAAATTTTTGATGAATTCGACGAAACGATTTTTCGCATCGGACTTTTAGCATCGATTTAATATTTCATCGAGGGAAATGAATCGGGGAAAATTTTTTGAGTCATGTTGTTGAGCCATGCTGAAAAATTCTGAATAATGAAAAAGCCATTAGCTTATAAAAAAATAATTCAAAGGTGAAACGGTCCAGACCTGAAATTTTTTTTTTTGAGATTTTCACCCACGTGACATTTTTTCCGTGTTAACCTTTGCCATGTCAAGATAACCTGCTGATTCATGGAATCCCGAAAAATTTAAGAATAATAAAGTTACGACAGCTCAACGTCAAAATGCGAGACAGAATATTTTCCAACCAAAAAAAAAAATAATAACAAAGATGCTAATAAAAGAAAAATAGAATTCGAAAAATTTTGACAGCTAAACGTCAGAAGCAAGATAAATATTTTCATGAATTAAAATAAAACAAAATTCATATATAAAACGTACATACACGTCACTTTTTTGACGATTTTGAATTTTCAAATGTTTGTTTTTTTCATTACTTGACGTCAAGATACTGCCTCTAGATGTTCCGATTTTTTTTTATTAAAAAAATTAATTTTCTATCAATTTTTTTACAAAAAAAAAAATTAAAAAATCTCCAGATATTCTGAATTTTTTAAATAAAAAAATTTAAAAAAGCGAAATTAACATTATCGTAGTATGTTTCGTTCTTCTTGAATTTTGAAACTATTTAAAATGAATTTTTCGAAACGTCATATTTTGCTCGGTAACAGTTTTTAATCTTCCAACTGACGGCGATAACCGGAGGAGAGAAGTTCACGGAAGGAGGAAAACGCCTTTTTGACCCAGAGAAGAGACGAGAGGCGAAGGCAGTGGGAGAAGATGAAGCGGGACGAAGGAAAAAAACGAGGCAAAGCGAGAGAAGCTTTGAACCGTCGAGGCGCATGAATTTCTCGTTGGAAATCTCTCAAAGCACTTTCGCGAGGGTTGTAGGGAGATTTTAGGCTCAGCTCCTTTCCTCATTTCCCTGTCGCGTTCTCCTCTCGCACGCTCTCTCTCTCTCTTTATTTTTTCCTCTGCATCGCCGGTGCAAGATTTCTTTGGCTCGCTTTCTGGTCTCCCAGGCATCCAAAACTTTTCTTTCCGTGGACTTGACGTCGCGAGAGAGCGAAACTCCCAAATCCCTTTCTCAGTAACGGCCCTCCGGAGACTTTACTTTTTACTTCACACCCTTCTCATTCCTCTTCTTGCACAACGGACTCGTAAAAAGTCTGGCAAATATAATCGAACGTTCGGCATCGGGTTAACCACAAAGTTGTGACTTACTTATTCGATAAATATCCAATATTAATTTGATTTTTTTTCGACTTTTGAGATGGTTGATAAAGTATTCTCTAGTCAAATGACAGTGAACGTAAATTTTTTTTTATTTTAGCAATTGTTTTTCGAGCTCTAATTATAATTAGAGTAATTAGAGTAGAATAATAATAATTATTATTTTTTAATTCATTCAAAGATTCATTTTTTTGAAAATTTTTAATCTCGTTTCCCAAATATCTGCGAAACCACTCAATAATAAATGTTCAGTTGTGGAATCTATGCAAACATTTTTAAATATTTTTTTGACTTTGTTCTTGGTAATAAGATGATTTTACATTATTTTTTAAAAACTATTTTTTTACTTGGAATACTTTTTTAATTGAAACGAATTTTGTGTTCCAACATTTTAAGTTTTTGAATTTCTAAATTACGGAATTATTGAAGAATTACCTACATTTTTGTTTTCTATTGCGGTATTCATTTAAATTTTGAGATCAAACCATTAAATATGTATTCATACCGTTATCTTTCAAAGTGTCGACGATGGATCGACACTTGTCATAATTCACATTTTCACGGTCTCATTTCGATAGCTATTTCGTCATGGAATATTGAAAAGCTGACGTAAAACAAATTTGTTTTAGACAAACATTTAACAAAACACATCAAGGCTTATATTATAATAGGAAAAAAGTATATTTTTAAATAAAATTAGAGACAATTTTGCAACACGAGACGATATGAAGCATTTAGAGCATCTTATTTCTTAGATATAATCACTCACTACAATTTTTCTGTATCCACCATTACTCGGGTTTTAAATAGGGCGAAAATAATGAATTCTTCGGCAGTCACGCGATAAACTCACGCGTGTCTCCTGCTCGTAAATACTCGACATTTTTCATATGTTTTTACGCCTCAAAATCAAAATGAAAAAAATTGGCGAAAGAAATATTTTTCTTCGAACAAATTATGCACCATTTGGTCTCATTAAATTCACTATCGCAGTTCTCGGGCTTTGTTTATTCATCGGCCCTGTAGATAGCTTCGAATATAATCTACATTCGTCGTATTTGGAGCTCATCTTCGGACCTGGATTTTTCAAACAACAATTGACAGATTCTTCTCCACCAGTAACGACAACCCAAGACGTACTACCCAGTAAGTGAACAAAAATTATCGTTTGGATTTAATATTCAAATGATAAATGTTTATTTTTTGTCAGAAAACGTTTACCACCATTTTCTTGAATTTTTATTTATTTATTTATTCAATTAATTATTTATTACTCTTGAATTATTAATCTTCATCAATATTTATTTATTAATCACTATATTTTTTTGCAATGTGTTAGGTAGCACAATAGCAGCAGACGATGTGTGCCTCGATGATGAATGCTACCATATTGGTGAGATAAATAATTTGGCGAATATTTCTACATTTAATTATTTAATAATTTTTTTTGGTAATTTTAATTAAGAACTGTCCGATTGCAGCGAACCGGCTTGAGAAACATATGGATCCAAAAGCAAATCCATGTGATAATTTTTACAAATACGCCTGCGGAGGTTATATCGACAACGCTGTGTTACCTGGTGAT
Source organism: Cremastinae sp. B BG-2022a (assembly GCA_030522605.1). Classification (NCBI taxonomy): domain Eukaryota; kingdom Metazoa; phylum Arthropoda; class Insecta; order Hymenoptera; family Ichneumonidae; species Cremastinae sp. B BG-2022a. The sequence continues at coordinate 16,830 of JAPYYX010001634.1, read as the reverse complement.
GCAAACATTGCAGACTCGCTTGAGGAGTCGGCTTATAATATGCGCCAGGAACTATTGAAATCACTGACGAATAATAATAAGGCCAATGATTCGAGAACATTCAAACTAATGAGAACTCTTTTCAACGCCTGCATGAAGACAAGTTAGTATGATTTGTTATTAATTATGGCTGATTTTTAATCAATATAATCCACGAGTGATCAAGCAATGACCCTAACGCTAACACAACTTGGAAATCACTAGTAAAATTCCACCAACTGCCACTTGGTATACTTCAATCTGTAGCTCTGTCACTCAATTGTGAAAGATTCCAACGCAATTGGATCATAATTTAAGTGAATGTCTATGGTACTGATTAAACATGATTTACAGGTGACATAGAAAACAAAGATTTCAAGTCTCTTCATCTAGTTTTGAAGCAACTCGGAGGATGGCCCATAATCGAGGGTGCTTCCTGGAACGAAACTGCCTTCGATTGGGTGAACGTCTCCATCGGCATATCTAAAGCTGGATACACCAATCCTTTGATAACCATCAACATTGATCAAAGTTCTATGAATAAGACGAGAAATCTGATTTCCGTAAGTTCTATTGGAGATTTTTTAGAACCAATAATGAAAGATTGTAAGATATTGGGTGATCAAGGATTATAGACAAGTCAATATTTCCTGATAGATTTCTCCACCGAAGTTTAAAAGGATGTCTCCGACCTACCTTCAATACATGACGGACATTGCAATCATTCTCGGTGCTGACAAAAATCGTATCAAGGATGAAGTCAGAGCTACCATGCAGTTCGAAGATGACTTGTTCAGCGTATGTACTTACATTGCCAACAGATCATTAACACTACATTTATCAGACCATTCATTTGTACTGGTTGTGCAATGTCAATTCAGAGATTTAAATAGCTGGTATAACTAGTTTTGGAGAGCAGCCAATTTAAATATGTCACAGTTCAATGAACCATTCCTTCCCTAACAATGGAAGTCTCAGTCAACCGAGTCGTTGACTGTGATGACACTTGGTGGGGTAATAGTGTGGTCCAGAGGTAATAGTTGCAATCCACAGGTACCATTACCTTGACATATTTAAAAACAAATTCAAATCAAATTTAAATTCTTGCTGCACCAGGTCTAAGTTAATTAATATCATAGGAACATTTGGGTTTTCCATAACAGAATCGCCACTTCGGTGGTATGTCACCGGACCAATACACAACGATCAAACAATTGTCAAACACATTTTCATGGACCGATTATCTGAGGCGAATATTTCCAGCTTCTGTACATTTGAACGGTGATGAAACCGTGTACCAAGAGAGGTCGAATTACTTTTCAAGCTTGGAGGGATTGATGATTGGGACTCCTAAGCGAATCATCGCGAATTATCTTCTATGGAGGGTCATTCAGGACTCCGTCAGGTTTCTCGGTAAAGAGATACCCCGATTCGAGTACGGCCATGCCTCGAAGGTTCCTGCGGGTGATTCGTACAGATCGACTGAATGCTTACGTGTTGTCAACGAACTTATGCCTCTTGGAAGCATCGCCATGTATGTGAGGAATCCTTCAACAGAAGGAAATCGGGAGGAAATCCTCGAAATGATCAATCACATCAAACAACAATTTATCCTAGCTTTGAACAAGGTATGGGAAATTCTTTGCAAGTTTAATGATAAAAATGAAATTAAAGATAGAAAAAATTATGTTTTAAATCAATTAGTCGATTCTTTTCAAAATGATCACCACAATATGTTTCTTCAACTGTTGGGTCATTGGATCTTGATAGTTAAGATCATTTTCTAATTGGACAAAAATGATAATCATGGAGAGGTCTTTTTGCAGGCTGAGTGGATGGATGAAGAATCGAAAAAAGTCTCTACGAAAAGAGTTCAGGCGATGGAATACTTAGTTAGCCATTTTGATGTTTTCTTTGACGACGCCAGGCTCGACGAATTTCACGAGTCTTTGGAAATCTCTGAATCTGATTATTTCAATAGCATGAGGAATATAACTAAATTCAATAATGATGTGAACTTGAAGCTTTTGCGAGAAGTAGCAAACGGTACCGATTGGCGTTTTCTCCATAGGTTTCTTCTCTTCAGCCCTTTCTACAACCCTGCAAGCAATGCGATCGGTCAGTCAAAATTTAAATATTTTTTAGAATGACAGGTCACGATATCTTTAATTGATTTCACGATAATTCAGCTTAGGATAATTGTATTTAAATGCATTTCGATATTTATAGTTGCGCTGGCGCCAGCGCTTATTGAATCGTCATTCTATAAAAAACTACCAAAATATATAAATTATGGAAGAATTGGATATTCAATTGGTCATGAAATGGTCCATAGCTTTCGTAAAAGTGACCTGAATTCTGACTGGAGCCAAAGCAACTTCAGAAACATTCACATTTGCATTGTTCGTCACTATCTAAAATACGTTATTGAAGGACAAATGGCAAGTATTACACGAAGTATTCCGTGTATAGTATGTATAGTTGGTAATCAACAATTGGTAAAAAAACTTTTTTATGCTTTGAAATTTTCATTGTTTGATATATTCATGTTTTTTTCTGCAGATAAACGGCATAGCATATTTTAAAGAAAATATGGCGGACATTAGCGGAGTAAAACTTGCTTATCAAGCCTACAACAAATGGATCGAAAACAACGGGTCCGAAAAAAAATTGCCAGGCTCCTATTTTGTCGATAAAACGCCCAAGCAATTGTTTTGGTTAAACTACGCTAATTTCTGGTGCGCGAAAACCACAAGAGCGTTCACCCTATCTACATTAGAAACCGATTCTCATAGTCCTCACGAATTTCGGGTAATCGGTCCTTTGTCTAATTTACCAGAATTCGCCAAAGATTGGAATTGTCCTTCTGGTTCTGAAATGAATCCTAATAAAGACAAATGCAAAATTTTTTAAATCAGTAGAATTTTAGCCATTCTAATCAAACATTATAATTATTGTCCTGATTCAATATGTTACAATAATTTCGTTTTTTGGCAAAATCAAATTTCAACTTTTGTTAATTTTTGAAAATTGATGATGTCACTTTACAAAAATTCTCATACTTTAAAATAAATATAATAAAGAAAAAAATTTTGTGAAATTATTTTTTCCGGTAAAGACTTTTTGAATAAAAAAATATTAAAATAGAGAAAAATTATTGTTTAATTATTTGTTCGTTTCATTAACAAAGCGATGTGAACTTTTTTTTATTTTTTTAAAAAAGTTTTTTTTAATATTTCATCTTTATTTTTCCAAAAGATATTATGACAAATTTTTGTGATCCTGCTGTCGACTTTATTTTCGTTTCAACATCTGAATCCCCGTAATCTGACATGTTAATGCAAAGTATATTCAGGGATAGCGCGTGGCCGAGTAGACCGGAAACGACGGCAAGGAGCCAATCTCTCATCCCGATTCTCCCTCTTTTCTCACTTTCTTTTTTATTATCCAGAATCTTCGTCGCCCAGGGATTCAGAGCTCGATCGATTTTCGATGCTCCGATATGACCACGATATTAACCTCACGATCGAGTATTGGTGCGCCTATGGCTCGGGGTAGAAAAAAAAACGCTGACAGAGACCTTCATTAGCGAAGCTTCGGCCCCAAGATCCTTCTCATCTCTTATCCTATATCAACGCATAGATTCGTTTAATATACATCATGTACAATAATATCATTTCGTATAACAATATATTTAGAATTTTCTCCGAATATTCGACCCAATACCAATTTCGAATGTTTATTGTATTTATTATTTTTTCATCGACAATTAAGCTCATCTATTTTTTCACGCAATATTTTGATTTTGATCCTCGTATGAATTTTCCCAATAAAAATAAATCTAAAGCAAGATTAAACTAATTTATACAAAAATCTGGAAAATGCTTGTAATTACTATTTATTAAATTTTTAATTATTATTAGCTTTTTTTTTAATTAAACAAAATCTTTTTTAGTCTTTTAAACTTGTTTTCTTTGTATTTTTTCCAATTTTATACGTTTTAAGTAAAGGTTAAAAAGAATTCGATTTAAGTTAAAAACTTTTCCGAATGACGCTAAATTTTCATTTATAATTTTTTTTATCTCATCGTGTGCTAATTTGAACGAATAAATTCATGTGTATCGCGAAATATCGAGAAAACAAAATATTTCGTGCCTTCTTAATTCCTTGAGCCAATTTTCCGAGCATTACGTATTTGCGAAAGATTTCGTTTTCGCAAACGAAAGGAAGGAATTGGAAAACTTTGTTTCAGAAGAAAAAAGGAAGAAAGGGAGAGGGGAGAAAGTATTCGAAATAGAGCGATCCCATTTATTCACGCAACGCAAACCCTCGCGAAAATCTTTTCTCCCCTTCTCCCTCGTTGCATTTATTTCCTTTCGCCCACTCCCTTGCTCGATTCCTCTAAATTTAACTGATCAAAAAAAACCCCAAGGGGATCGAATCGTGGAAAACTTTTATCACGAGCTTTTTTTATCCTTCTAAAAATAAAAATCTTTCATCAGAAAGAAACTTAAAAATGTCGACAATACTTTACGTTTGTTTAAAAACACAACTTTGCGATTCCAATAAAAAATAAACAAAGTAAATTACATAAAATATTTTTTTAAACAACATAAAAAATCTTCATACTTAACTTATGGTTTTTATCCAATTGTGTTAAATTGTAAAAATATAATAATATTCATAATATTATAAGCAAATTGAATTTTAGGATTTTCGACTCCAATTATTGAATTTCGATTTATTCAGCTATTGAGTTCAATTTAAATTGTTAAAATGTTTAATTCATTTGAAAATACGTATTTATTCATGTAGAAAATAAGGATTGATAATAAAACCTTAATCAATGTTTTTCTATGATCGATGAGAGAACGTAAAAATGAGGAAAGATAAAAATTCAGTGAAGAAAGGAAATAATGATAGTAATATGTTTGGGGAGGGAATGATCGAAGGGAGAAAATTTGGGTTGTTTCTGTGCCTCGATATGGCTCGCTGGCACAGAGAGTGGCAGGGAAACACGGGAGCGGCGAGTTCTGGCTGGAATCAACAGTTTGCTCTATCGATTTGCCTTGTGGCCCACATGCCGCCGGTTCATGAAACATGGAAGTCGAGCATAACGGCTCGAAACGCGCAAAGATATCCCGTCAGATCGTGATAACTCGGAGCTTACGTTGGAAAAACGAAAAAAAAAAAATATTTCTCAAAAAAAAAAAAATATTAAAAAATGAAAGATACGGGAAAAAGCGAGGTAAATTATGCAAAATCATTTCTCGTAGTTTTCCCCCTCGAATTACAGCTTTCTGGTTATAAAAAGAGCGAGGGAAAATTCTCTCTGATTTTTTTTTTCCTGAGCGGGCAAAATTTTTTTTCACAGGATTTTCCTTCCTTTGGATTTTATCTAAATTTAATTTTAAATTAATTTCTTTGGTTTCACGAGTTTTTCGGCACAAAGTTACGAAAAGGACGAGGAATCGAGCTCTTATCCTTTTTGGATGAGGATAAAGGTGATCGAGTTTTCTTGTTGTCGAATCGAGTTTTGCCAGGGAATGTGGAAAAAGGGACTCGAACAGGCGAAATTGCTGATTTTTATTGAACGAGATTATGTCTTCGATATCGAGAGGGGAGAAAAAAAAATTGGAAAGAAATGTGGACCATGTGAGAATAACGGGAATGAAACTATGAGGGGATTATATTGGCAGAGAATAGAGAGAATTTCTAGGATATATTCGAAACTACAAGCCTCTCTCGTTTCGCGACATCGAATATCCTTTGTTTCTCTTTCCATCTCTCTCTCTCGCTCTCTCGGGACTCACGCACACAGCACTCATCGTCCGGAAGGACGAAAGCACACCACTTTACATATTAAATCCTATTAGCGAAGTCCTACTGTTGGTCCAAGTCTCAAGAGTGTGCACGACAATTGTACACTGTCGAATAATTCTCAGCTCTTGAACATACTTCGACACGAAATATTTCCTCTTCAAGCAAATATTCAAATACTTTTTTTATTCTGCAATGGTTAAGGCTATATTTTTTAACAACACAAAGTAAATGTAAAACAATATTTCAAGAGTAACATTGTAAAGTGTCTCAAATGTCTCAAAACCCCTAAAAACTTTTGAAAACATTTTTCAAGATTTTAAAAACGCTTTAAAATCCTTATAAATTAAAAAAATATTTAAAGAATAACATTGTAAAGTGTCTCAAATGTCTCAAAACCCCTAAAAACTTCTGAAAACATTTTTTAAGATTCTAAAAACGCTTTAAAATCCTTGTAAATGCCTTGAAACGCTTCAAATGGTTAAAAAATGCAAACAGTCGTTTTCAACGCATAACTTTATGAAATAAATAAAATTTTCGTAATACATACAATATATGGTGTCACCATTATTTTAAAAACTCACCTCAACGTAAACTACTAACAACAAAAACTTAATTAATTCTGTATTTTTCCCTGCAAATTATATTTAATTTAAAGTTTGCATTAATATTATTCACATGAAGTGTCTAGCGTGTGCATGTGTGCATTAGTGATGTCGAGGTTGAGTTTCTTCGACAAATCGTCCTGGTAAGCTAGCGAGACAGAAACTAATATCGAGTTGGGGGATGATTATCTCGTTAGCAACGAACACCCGGGCGAGTAAAAGAGAAAGAGAGATAAGAGACATCGGGAGTTCATCCTAATTCCATTACGGAAAGCTGAGCGAGAAAGAGAACGAGAATATGAAGAGAGAAAGAGATTTGATATAGCGAGAAGGAAGCAGACGTTCCGTCACAATTTGCGAGAAAAGGGACAAGTTTAAAACGTATCCTTCGCTGTCTTTATTTCCTAGACTTCTATCTTGGGAACTTCAACATTGCTGGAAAAAAATAGTGATAATAAGATCCATATCTTTTCAAAGCAAGCTCCTCCTTTTATTCCTGTCTTTCCATTTTTTAAATACTATTATTGTGAAAAATTTTCCGTTGAACCCTCTAGACAAAAGTCAACGATCTTTGTTTTACACAAAAGTGGGAGTAAATTTTTGTATTGTTCTTAAAAATGAGTAATTCCATGGTAGATTTATGTATATATCTCACCTATATAAAGAATCACGCCAAGATATTGAAAAATTTGTGCGAGCCATGATTCATGTGTAATCGAACGTTACGACCTTATGACGTCACGTGATTTTTTAATTGCTCTCACGGTGGAAGCGTTTTAGATACGATTGTCAACTTGAGTTGCGAATTCATTACTAACACCCCAACTAGAAATTTCCGTAAGGTAAGCCTGTGAAGACGTGAAAACCTCCCCAAGTTAACATATGAAGTAAGATTTTCATCATGTTTTTAATATCCTCTCAAGGAAATCTCTAAATCTTTTGTACCTACCCATTTTTCAGTAAATTCTTCAGTTACTTCGAATACTGTAGAAAAAAAAACATTTGACATTAGGCTAACCTTTTGTGTGTCATTACATTTTTATCGGTGACATCATCAACTTCCCCATCAAGATTCAATTAAGAGTTAAAGAGAAAAGTTCACCTTGTCATGACCTAATCAGAGATTTATAGTCAGAATGTAACTACTGAATGAAGCACAACTTGCTACCCAAATGTAGAAAATAAAATGAAAAGCTGAAACTATTGATTGAAAAATCTATTTTTCTCTTGTCATTGCGAAATTTTTGCCAGAGATTTGTAATTCTATTTTCACAAAATCATCCTTTGCTATTGTTACTAATTGAAAAACGAATTTCCAACTGATAAAATATCTAATATTTTTTCAACGGTGAATGGAGTGTGTACCAGAGCGACAAGGCGAAGTTAGTACATGGAGATACAAGTGATAGGAATTCTGTGCAATTTCCGCAAAGCTTTAGTCCAGTATACGAACACTGTGTCTCTGTCAGACATGTTTTCAATAGTCGAGATAAAAGAGAGAGATAGCGATGCTGGAGAGAAAGAGACGGAGAGAAAAGGGAGAAAGAGAAACTGGGAATATACAAGCTTTTCATATCTTCTTCGAATTCCGAGAGAGTGACACACAAAAACCTGTATGTATACGTAATATTCTTGACATTCTTCTTTTCAGTGGGAATATTGCGAAGCATCGATCACGTGAATTTTTTTCCTCCCCTCCAGCTCCCCTTTCTTTCTCGACACATTTTTTTCTCTTCTCCACATCAATGCTCCTCGCGATTATAATTCACATTTGAAGCATATAAATCGTCTTTCTTCCGTGCTCTTAAGCGAAACCTTCTCCCCCCCCCCATTTCAATTTCATTTTTTCCCCATTTGTGCAAAGATTGAATCGCATCTCACCTGTCTTTTCTTTCCATTATAATTTTTTCGATCCACATTTTTCAGTCATTTATTATTCTCGACATTTGATCCTTCAGTTCCCCCGAGACAGACTCATCACTCCATTATTCACTTTCATGCCAATATTTGAAAAAATACAAATATTCTCTGTATTCGGTATGACGGAACAGGATATCCCACGCATATGCCACTTTTTTTATTAATGTCCATCAAAGAATCTTGATTTTTAGAGTGCTGTTTGAATATCTTCAAATAATCAAATCAAACATAAAATAATTACAATAACTAAAAACATCACCAAATTTTTTAGTATTCTTACAATATCGTACACTTGAAAAAAGTTTATGATAAGGTTTGAATTATTAAAAAATGTTTATCATTATTTTTTAATTTGAAATTCTTATTTCTATCTAGCCTCAAGTTAAAAACAAGCAAATTATCGCCCCTGGAAAAAAACATCGCCCGGAGTCAATGCGATGTTTTAATGGTCATCGACGAATCGTAAAAAGAGAGACAGTAGACAAAAAGCAGCAATTTCGCCCACTCGGACGACCTCTATTTCTACACTGCTTTTTCAGAAGCATTCGTTTTGGAGAGTCGCTCTCGAATTCGTGGGCGGTTGAATGCATCGGTATAGCGGAGGAGTTCGGAGCGATGAAAAAAAAGGGGAGGAAAAAGGATAAAAAGGAAATACTCCATCCAAGCGAGCCTGGAGTGTTGGATGCGTACTTCGATATTTTCTATCTTCGATTCTCATCCCTTTTTAGTTCCTTTTTTTTCGCGTTCCGTCTCTCTCTTTTTCGATCCTCAAACGCAAGAGAAAGTTCACAACGATTGTGCCAGCTTTTTCATGCTCTCCGCGGTGGATAGTTGGCCATGCAGTTTTGCCAAAACACCTTGATCCACGAGCACCAGTGCATCTTTTTTTATTCCGCTTGTATATGTACGTGACCGTGCTCTTCGGGCGAATTCAAACCAGGCCAGGCTTTTTAGCTTCGAATGCATTCTTTCGATGTTTTTTCCCTACCCTCGTTCATCCACAGAGGTTTTTCGGTTTTCAAAAATCGGTAATTTCAAGCCTCGAATTTCGAAACTATTTCCCTTTAAATATATCATTCTTAATTTCCCGGATGCATCGGGAAATTGTCGATTTACTAAAAGATTTAAATAATTTTCGATCTCAATATTGAAATTAAAGTCTTTCATAGCAAAATAAAAAATACATCTTGAAATCGCAACGAAATAGAGAAATTTATAACAAAGAATATGCTTCGAATATTAAAAAAATCATTTTTCATTTACCTATTTTCATAAAAATTTTTTATGGCACATTTCTCTACTTTCCCCTAAAAAATAATAATAAAAGAGGAAGAATCCGACAATTCGCCAATGTTCACGTAGACCTATTCACTAGGACGTTTTTTTCGGATTCCTCTGAATAAATACTAACGATGAAAAAATGAGATTAAAAAAAAAGAATGGAACGAGATATAGCTTCAGAGTGCACGGGTCTTCGATTTTTAATAAAATGCCCCGGGTGCATCGTTGGTTCAAAAAAAAATACGTACGACAGTATCAATATTTAAGCGCGCGTATAAACATTCATTTTTTGCACACACATATACGAGAAAACGATGATCGGAGAGGGAAAAAGCATGAGCGGTGATCGGCGAGGGGTAAAGAGTAAAGGATGGGGGATGAATTTCTCGTGAACGAGGTGCATTGTATACTTGAATGATCGATATATGAGGCTGGGGCGGTTCTGGACTGGGAGCTGCAGTGGAAAATCTACTTTACTCCTCCGCCCGCTCGTTCTTCGCCTCCTCTTCGTGTATAAACAGTTCCAGCGTCGGAGAGGCAAGTTATCCTCTGGATGTGTCTATTTATACTGCGGCCACTCTGGAAACTGTGGCTAACGTCAAGAGAGAGAAAAAGGGAAAGAGAAGACGAGAGCTACTACCTGTTGGCTGCAGCCTTTTCGTACCGCACCACTGGGTGTCCCAAAACTTTTCAACAATCACGAGAGCCTTGGATTCCTGACACAATTCCGAGACGAAAAGTCCTCGAGCGCTTTTTTTCCGACCTGAGAGAAGCTAAATCGAGGTTGCGCCAACCAATCAGAAACGTTTGTCAGATTTTTATCGATAACTTAAGGGATTCCGATACCACAATATAGACGAACGCATGTTAAACACATAGCGAATAGAAATTGACAATGAAATGACTGATAGAATTTAGCGAGAAAATTCTTATATGCCAAATGACCTAAAATTCATTTTTTCATAGACGAATGTTGAGTCCAAATATCATCTAATTCTTGTCCCTTTCATTTTTCGTATCGAAACCTGTTAAAAACCTCTTAAAACCCCCTAAAAACCCTCAAAAACCATTTAAAACCCCCCCTTTAAAACCCCCCCTCAAAGATCGATAATTATTCGATAGTGATCATATATACCCGTTGATACCGAAGAATTACTCGAACAATGCATTCTATAACAAACTTATACTATAGCAATACATTAGTTAAATAAATATTTTCTAAAACAATACGTAAATACTAAAACATCGTAGAAAAATATTCCAAACAAAATTAAAGCCGAGTCTGCAAAAGTAATTACAGACTTTTTCACCAGTGCGCGGTAAAAGGAGCAAACACAGTCGTGGAATAGTATGTCAAGTATACGTCAAGTCAAACAAATGCAGCATTGTTCTTAATTCATTAAGAGTGAAATTTCGTAGTTAGTGAAATGTAAATTAAAACATCTTTGGATGTCTTCAGCGTTGAATGTAAACTGCACACAGAATCGCATTTGCTCTTGGCAGTAAATGCAGCAGCTTCAAGGATGATAGTTTACAACAAAATGAGGTAGCTTTTTGGCCATGTTTTAGGCTGAAAAATTACATCAATGTACTTATAATGTGGCCTGTATATGGTTATTTGTTTGCGTGAAGGCATAATGGGACCAAATACGGGGTGAATGAAGGAAGAACCGAGAAACTTACGGGTCATAGGGGGGTTGCAGGCGTGTCGAGAGTGCAGTGGTTTGCCCCATTCTATAAACGATACCACCTGCGTCGGAGAAAGCTCCGAGGGAAGGGAAAACTGGGTCAAGCCATGAAAGTGGGTCAACAATGTTGCGAGGGACCATGCACGAGCCTTCCAGCCATATAAAACGATTCCCATAGCACCCCATAATATTTTACGTACCAACATTGAGCAATAATCACTGACCCATAAAAAATGTACCGTTTTTTTTCCTCGAGAAGTAATTGGTATTCTTGGTCATTTGCACCAAATACAATATTGTAGGAAGTTGATTCTTTTTCTTTTTATTCATCTTTTTAGTGTAAACCCTAAATTTTAAACCGCTAATTAAAAAAACTTGCCATTATTTGCTGATTCGTAATTTTGATTTTCAAAGACTATTTTTTGTAGCTTTTTATTTGTGTTCCCCTGTGTCCTAATTTTTATGGGTTTTTTTTCATTTTCACTTTATTTTCACGGTATTCGAAAAATGTGTCAAAGGACAGGACTAGAAAAAAGTCGCTCTTCTGTGAAAAACGTGACCTTCGTGAGCTCTCAAAGGATCGTGAAAACTCATTTCTCTTTTTGTTTCCCCTCGCGCTTTATCTCGGCTCAGTCGGGCCTGGCAGAGGATCCGTTATTAAGCGTCCCTTCTACGAAACAATAAGAAATTTAATAATCCTTTATTTGCGTGTTTTTAAGGGAATTGGCTAGGCGCTGGACGCTCCTGCTCTGTTTGTTATTCATAACCCTGTAGTATTTAAAAAAAGTTCAGAGATGTCAAAGCTTTTTGTCATTTTTCTAATCGTTCACTCCCAATTTTAATTGAAGAAGTAGTCGATGGTACAATCCTTAAAAAAGTGATTATGATGAATTTACGAATCATTAACTATTATTTTCAAATATATTGTAATTTTTTAGGTGTTATATGTGACTTCACTCAATAATATAATAGATAACTCCACGAAACGTTTACCAACACTTTCAAAACTCCTTTCATCTATTTCGTACAGAATCATCGAATCGTATCCCTTCGGACCTGAGCCAATATTAGTCAAGGAGCTCAAACAGCGGAGGAAAAATAATTGTGAAAAAAAGCTGCGAGGGATGGAAAAAGTGTCAATGTCATGTAAGGTCACCGTAATCGAGAAATATCCGCCCTTTTTCATCCCTCCAACGTCATTTGAAATTTCATTGCTTCCGCTCCGACATTAACCCTCGGTGGGATCCTTGCACTGGATTTGTGGCGCTTCAGCGGTTTCAAAGAGCGGCTCTTTATCTCTTCTCTCCAGTTGTTACCGTAATGAGAAAGGTCTTTTTCCAAGTGTCCTTGAACGTGCCCAAACATTCCGTGAGTCTAATTTTTCAGGGGTGATACTAAGCAGGCTTTGAAATATGCACCAAACTTTGGTGAATGTCCGCTGGAGTTTACCGGTTACGGAACAATGCGGGGAAGGAGAAAATCGAACGCATAGTTCTCCTGATTGAAGGGTTTGACACGAAACCGGTGGGGAAGCGAAGGGATCTCGAGGAGAAACGTCAGAGGCTGCTTTACGGGACAAAGCCCTTTCGACATATCGCACCCCGGCAACTCCATTACGCTCGGTGATTCATGCGCATATATTCTCCATAGTGTAACCAGCTAACACACTAAACATCATCTATGCTCTTCCTAAAATTAATTAACTGACCTGAAGTTCATCATTATTCTCGGTGCACCAACATTTTCTCTTTCACGCATTTCTGCTACTCCAAAGACGCTTTGAGCCGAATTTTACGCTTATTTGTCTGTCAAAAGGTCATCCTGGGCGGTTTTCCTGATATCTCAGAGTTAATATCGTCACTAATGATTCCAGCTCCGGAGATTAAAGCCGTGTGCAGGTATCTACTCTTCGCGTGCTGGATACTTCCTCCGAACGTGCAATTACTTCCGTCAGTGAATGGATACTTTATTAAGCGGAATCCTGTTGGGCTTCACGGAAACTTAGCAATGACGGCTGATTTCGCCTCTTCCACTTACTACGGCTTGGTGGGTTCGAGTTTCCTTGGCAAAACCTTTTTGGGTTTTTACAAGCTTTCACTCGTTCCATAGTATTTCATTTCATGCCACAGCATACCACTCTTTACTCCTGCCAGGTTTCATCCACAGCCGATTCATGCCTTTACCTAGTATTACATTGATATATGATCACGGGAAAACGGCCGAAAACCTACGGTGATACGGTTTGTGATGTTTTTTCTAGATTTTTCGAAGTTAGAAAACCTCGAAAAACCAAGTAAAAACTTCTGGTCAGAGCGGTCAACCATTGAAGTATTTGCCATGGTTTTAGGTAGCTTAACTTCTGCTATCACCAGAAATGAACATCGATCATAAATCCACCACTGCTGGTTTTCAATCTGTGATATTACTATCTTGTTTTCCAAGTCAAAAACTTGCTAAGGTTTTTATGAAACATATGAAACATAATACAATTACTAAACTGCTTTGAAATTAGAATTGGTCTTTATCATCTATTTAGATGGTGGTGTCGATAACTAATGTCCAATACAATCACAAGATCTCTTCAACTTGGAACGAAGATTCGACTTCCCAACAAGTACCGATTTGAATGAAGGGGTTTCGAACCATAGCACAACCGGCAAAGCCGTATCGTGGTATCAACCAAACCGGAAACCTCACTCGTCCGGTTAAACTTACAGGAGTATACTTGATACTGAAGCTAGATTTTAGCCTGAGGGAACACGGATCGGAGGTCGTTCGAATCTTCTCCCCGAAACTTGTGCCGATCAATATCACAGCCTCCAGCGGCGAGCCTAATGGCCCATCATCAATCTGGCTCTTAATCTTAGGAGAACGGTGACCTATGCTTTGATCTTCGAAATTCTTCTTCGGATAGCTCCGCAGCATCTGGAGTTCCTCTTGACCCGATTCGGGTCGTTTTACCCTAGACCTCAAGGCGATTGATTGGCGGATCGAGCGAGAAAAAATTCGTCAGGAGTCCTGAATTTAGTGATGATCGAAGTTGCTAAGCCTTGTCCATATCATTTGAAGCATTCGTCACATTTTCCGAAATCATGGGTCCACTTACACATTGCGTTATAATTTTTTTGTTAAATGATACAGAACCCTGTAAATGATATCGTTCGATAACAAAATCCCAAAAATCTATTTCCCCCAATGACGTTAGTTCTTTCCTAGAAAATAAGGAAAAATGGGATAAATCCTACAGGCCCTTTGATTGTAATGAATGGATAAAGAATTTCTTTGTGGCGTCCTGACATTTTTTTCAACCCTCGTGTACGTTCCCTTCATTTTTTCTTCTTTGATCAACCATTTTTTTTCCTCATTGGAGATCCTTCATCTCGCCGTTACTGCTCTGATGCATCATCCTCGCTTTTTCACTGGAATTTAACGTTCAACTGAATTCCGAACAAGGAATTTCGAATACATTAATTGTTGTACATTGGTACATTGATTATGTTTGGTTTCTAATTATCTTTTTGTGTGTTAGTTCCTGATTTCGTTTTTTGGTTTTGGGTATAGTGTGATGAATAAATTAGTAAATGGACGCTGATACATGAATGAATTTATTAACTAAATTGAAAATACGTGACTTAAAGTTTGCGCATGTCAAGATCAGTAAATACTTGACATATTCGTTGACAATGGTCCATTCTAAAATAGACGAGTAAAAGTACTGAAAATATTTCTTGGTATATTACGAATATATCAGACTAAACATAAAAAATAATTCATCCAAAATAGACTCAATGTAAAGCAATAGTCAATAGATTTCATCTTTATGGAATACGTAATAATCAGCTCTCCATATTTTCTAATTGCTTTCGACATTTTAAACTAGAACATTTATATCTTTCCTTCTTTCGTGACGTACCTTTATTCATGATTCTTTTATCATTTCATTTTAGCAAGGATTTATTCATTGAGAACTTTTTTAATGAAAAAAAAATCGTTATCTCCCAGATCGTATTTTCGTTTGCAATTTTCTTTCTCTCGAATCGATTGACGAGGTTGCCAAGAGGTTTGATTGCAAACAGAAGGGTGAAAGGGAGGTAGCCAGAGAATTTTCGATCAAAACGTACAGGGAACGATTGAACTTTGGCTATGTGTAGCAGGAACCCGCAGAATCTATTAAAAAGTAGACAGCCTCGCGAATACAATCGAAGAACTTTTCCCACGAAAACAAATATTTCTTTTTTCAATCGAGTTTGCTTACAAAAACAGAAAATATTCAACGCCTCCGGTCAAAGAAAAAATAATTTCCAAAATTTATTTCGTCGATTCCAAAATAATTAAATTATTTGAAAAAATAAAATAAAATTCTAACAAAATGCAAAAAAAATTCGCAGGTACTGAATTTCCTCCCAATATTTTTTTATCATTGCTTTGATTCGAATGTATCATTCACGACTAACTTTCCATAATCACGTTTATCCAATTCTTTCACCCACAAATGTATGAAATATCATTCCTCATGAATAATTTACGTGAATCAATCAAATTCGATTCAACTGATGAAAATTTATCAAACGCGAATAAAATCTCTTAATAAAATAAAATAAAATACCAGATACGATTGAAAAATAAAGATCTCGATCATTTATTCTGTTTTTCAACGACTCTGATGCAAGACGTGACGTGACTGTGATCGGGATCTCGCGTGTTCTCACGAACTTTTCATCCCCCGTTTTCTTCCTTTTTCCCCTGAATTTCGTTAGACGTTCCGGGTGTTCGAAATTCTGAGTGCTAGGAGGCACATTTTCAGTCATAAATTCATACGCGCTCACTTCGGTTTATGTATTTTCGTACGTGTCACGCCGAGGGAAAGAGTTTTATCGCAACAGGTGGCGGAGCAGCCTGCCCCGGTGAACTAGCGTCCAACCTCCCACTATTTCATCTATCTGTCTACATATATACATACATATACATATATACCATGTATATATGTGTATATATACATAGTACATATATGTATAGGCATTTTCGTCCGTATAGTTGTGTACGAGGATGAAATCCCTACACTTCTCGTGCTCGGCTTAAGAAGCCATTCCAAGCCTTTACCTTTTTCTCTCTCTCTCTCTCTTTGCCTCGCAATTCTGCGGTAACGTAAACCAACCGAGGTGTTACCAGGATTTTCGTTCATTCTGCTATTTAAATTGTAACTCGATGGCGCCAAGAAAATCCGAGACACTTGGAATCCCAGGAATTTCGCTGTCCGAATTTAAACCGAAGGGATTTTTCATTTGTGGTGAAGTATTATTGTTGTAATTTGTCATTTTTTTTAACCAAATCTCTAAAAAGAGATATTTTTAGTTTTGATTATTTAAGGGATTACATCTAGTCGTCGTCCGAAAAAACGGCGAGTTTTTGTGAATTTTTTTTGGGAAAACGACTGCAGGTTTCGCTCTGTCTTTTGCTCCATAGTGAAAGGTATATTTTTAACTATGTTTCATAATTTT
>JAPYYX010001633.1:0-22968 GCA_030522605.1 Cremastinae sp. B BG-2022a | reverse complement strand
GAAATGTACCTCCGGATTTTTAATTATTTTTTTTTCAACACACAATTTTAGTTCAAAAAAATGGTATAAAATCGACGATCTTGGTCGTTAATGGGTTAAGATGGAAACCACAGCTTCATTGTTCTTAGGAACTCCCGGTCCCATAATTTCTTTTGATAGATTCCATTGTGTCGTAGGTATATTTTTAAAACGTAGCTTCACTGGTGGGTTATCTGTAAACAGTTGTTTCTTTCCATTACAAGAACAGCATCATCCTTCTTGGGCATAGGTATTGGAATATTATTGGTTGTAAAAGCAGTATTCAAACTTGAAGCTGACAAGATGAATATTATTATTGTAAGGTCCAGTTTAATCATATATTTTAGGATTTGAATACATAATTTTACCTTGTGGAATGGAATTAACATCATCAACAATAAAATCATCATTATAAAAATCTGACCCATTCACATTCAAATCCGGATTATCAATCCCAATTTCGTTAGTCACTTGTGCACTCCATGAAAAGTTTTCTTGAAGAACGGCTCCAGATTCGCTGATTACTTTTTTAATTACAGGTGACTGTTCTGGCATGTTTGTTCGAGGTTTGTAAATAGTTTGATTTTCTTTTAGTGGACGTTTACTCATTGATACGGTGCTCGGTGATGCTGCACTCGTTAACGCTGCACTTGCTGTACTCATAACACGTTCTATTTGAGTACTTTCTTCTGGTTTTTGAATGATGCCGTCATAAATCTTTTGTCGGATGTGCATCGAGTTTTCTATATAACCTTGTGCTAGAACATCAGATCGCCATCTACCCACTTGTTTTATCATTTGCATGTTTGCACCGAGTCCGAAAGAAGCGTAGCACATGTTATCCGGAAAGAATGACCAGTAAATCTTTGTGGATTTGGCAACTGCAGAAAAGTCGCGATTATTTCTGGGACTCCGCCGATTGTGTGTTTACGAATTACTTGACGATAACATTTTCCCACCAAATATCAAATAAAAAATTTATCTGTGAATTTATCTGCTAGTCGTAGAGAGATGTTTTTCTTTACTTTCTTGTAAAACATGCTTCCCATGATGAATTGACCAGGATAATCATTTTTATTATCGGTAATGGGTACTAAATATCTATCTCCTAAATCTTCCACGTCTTCAAATAGGAGCTCAGTAATTTCTTTGCATCTCATACAGCAACAAATTCCAAAGATAAGCATTATGATGATTATAATTCCCGCCACCTAGCGACTGTGTGTCGCTATCGGCATCAGTCTCGCAATATGACGCTTGAGTAAAGCACGTTAATGTATCATTCTCTCTATTTCTTTAATAAAGTATATTATATTTAATATGGAAGTCCCATGTATTACATGGCATAGTCTGGACACGATAGTGAATTAGACGACAGTTTATTCGAAGACGCCGTAGAGGAGTTAATAATCAGAATCGACGAAAAAATCGAGAATCACACGAACCACGTGCAAACAAGAATAGAACGAGACAAGATGCCCACCGGATAGCTCAACCTCAAACCGCCAGAACCGCGATCCTTCAGTGGTAATACATATATCAGAAAACTGGAAAAAGTGACACAAAAAGTTCAATGTATATACATACAAGCTACAGAATCGAAAAATAAAGCTGCCGATGTGAAAATTGCGATCCTGCTCCACGCCATCGGAAAGGAGGCACACGAAAAATTCAACACGTTCGGGCTGAGTGAGGAGGACGCCAAAAACTTCCATAAAATGGTCCAAGCCTTCGAAGAACATTGTGTACCCAAGAAAAATGAAAGTGTGGGTCGTCACATGTTTTCCAGTGAAACCAGAAACCAGACGAATCATTCGACGCTTTTCTAACAGATTTGAAAAAGTTAAGCCTAGACTGTTCATTCAGTGCCCTGAAAGACAGCCTGATAAAAGACCGTATTATCAGTGGCACAGTGGCACAATTAAAAGATCGGTTCCTCCGTGAAGAAAAATGAACGTTCGATAGATGTGTGCAGCTATGCAAGGCAGCAGAATTGACCAACGAACGAATAGAGACGCTAAAAGCAAGTGAAAAAATCGACGCCGTACAAATGAAACAAAAGACGACGCAGCAACAGCCGAACAGAGGGCGCAACCAACAACGAGGCAACAGAGGCAGAGGCCAGCCAAGGCAGCAGAGAAACCAGCAGCAAAATGGCCGCGAAAGTCCAACGTCGAAACAACAGCAGAACAACTGTTTACTCACACTTGTTTACTCACTTGTACAACACTTGTTTACTCAGGGAACATTATGAATTAGCGACTTTTGAGGAAATCGCGTCGAAAATGGCAAATGCGAAAATGTTCACAGTTCTATATGCGTCCAAAGCGTTTTGGCAAGTTCAGTTGTCTGAAAAAAGTTCAAAATTCACTACGTTTCAAATTCCATTTGGGAAATACTGTTTTTTGCAAATGCCCTACGATATAAAATCTGCACCGTAAATATTTCAGAGTAAACAAACAAATATTCAGCGACATTGAAAATGTAGAAGTATATATCGATGATGTAATAGTTTGGGCTGAAAATGAAAAAACACAAAAAAATACTAAAGAAAATATTTGTCAAAGCTCAGGAAAACGGAAACAAGTTCAATCTCGGAAAATGCAAAATTGGGAAAAATAATGTCAAGATTTTGGGACACACTTTCAGAACAGAGGGAATGAAAATAGATACGGATAGACTACTAGCAGTCATAAAAATGGGAAAACCAAGTGACACGAAGGGAGTAGAAAGATTGCTGGGAATGATTACTTACGTGTTCAAATTCATACCTGTTGCATCCCAAATGGAATAATTTTTTCGTTCAAGTGAAAGCGTGCATTTACGTATTTTTTTTACTACCATATTGTTAGCAGAACTTCGTATATTTTTTCATACTTAAGAGTTTATAATTTACGACTCAAGGGATTCCCCGAGATTCCTCACTTGGGTGGAGTTCGAATAATTATATTAGGATAAGCTAGTTAGTATTTTTTAGAGGGACACGGCCTGACGAGGAGAATTTCGGAAACTCCTTTTTTTTGGCGACAGGCCGTGCCTCTGCGTTTTTCCTTTTTTTTATTACACCCCAGCTACGAGGGGGGGGGGGGAGGCAATTGGCCACGGACGGGCCGAGCGTCGTCTTCCACGGCGCGTCGGGATTTTCCCGTAGTAATAAGAAAATTTGTACACCTTTTTTTTAATGTGAGAGCGGAGAAAGAGCCGAGAGAGAGAGAGAGAAGTGTGCACCCGTGCACGAATTCGAGTCCTCGCTAAAATCGAAAAAGCGAGACTCGGAGAGTTATGTCCGAAACTCGACAGCGAGAACAACTCGGGTCTTTCTCCGCTGAGAAGCATAGGCTTCATAATACTGTCTTACCGAAGAATAGTCTTCGAGTATACACATTTTTAACCAAATTTTTGTATTAATTGTTTTTTAAATAGTAATTAAAGTTTTGTTATTTTCTACATTAAACTCGGATTTTTATTATTTAAACATAGATCACAACGACTCACTCCTTCGTAAAAAAAAGGGTGAGAAGCATCGACTATACAGATAGGACGATACCATACCAAATCTCTCCGATATCACAGTCCCAATGAGAGTTGATTAAAAAAGGGGTAGATTTTCATTGGACAGAAGAACATGACCGTTCGTTCACAATGATAAAAGAAAGATTGTCAAAAAATCCGGTACTTCAGTATTACGACCCAAACAAAGACTGCACACTGAGCGTAGACACCAGTGGAACAGGAGTAGGAGCCGTCCTCTTGAAAAATAATTTACCAGTAGCGTACGCCTCCAAAGCCTTCGCGACGATTCAGAAGGCCTGGGCACAGATAGAAAAATAAATGTATGCGATTGTACACGGTTGTGAGAGATTTCATCAGTACATAATTGGTAAGCCTGTGGTAGTAGAAAGCGATCACAAATCTCTAATTCCGATCTCAAAGAAACCGATTGCAGATATTCCAGTGTGACTCCAAAAAATGCGCTTGCGGATACAACCGTATGACACAGAAATAACGTATAAGCCCGGAAAAGAGTTACTGATAGCTGACAATCTTTCTCGCGCGCACGTAAGCGATATGAAAGAAGACAAAGACATAAGCTCACACATTTTGAATGTAAAGCTATCAGAAAGCATGAGCGGCGCAAAAAAGAAATAATCTATAGCTGAAGCTGAAAGTGATATTGAGTTACAGACTGTGATAAAACTCATTCGTATGAGCTGGCCGAACGAGATTAAAGATGTACCCAAAAGTGCCAAGCTGTATCATACACACCACAACGAACTTACCGAGGTAGATGGTTGGTTATTTAAAAATAATTACGTTGTAGTTCCTAACCGAGTGCGTAAAGAAATACTGAGTAAACTGCATTACAATCACTTGGGAATTGAAAAAACAAAAAACAGGGCTCGCGAAATAGTATCCTGGCCCCACATGAATGCACAAATTCAAGAGATGATAACGAACTGTTCGATATGTCAAAAATTCCAAAATAGCAATCAAAACGAGCTTATTCCGAGTGAGGTACCGAATAATGTTTGGGAAAAAGTAGCAGTCGATTTGTTCTATCTCGATGGATTACCATACGTAATAATGGTCGCGTACTTCTCGAAATGCGTAGACATAGGATTGTTAAAAAATGAGTCAAGTGAATCGACAATAACTATGATGAAGTTTCTGTTTGCAAGACACGGAATACCAAAAATTGTAAGATCAGGTAGTAGACCCCAGTTCAGTAGCCAAAAATTCAGAGAATTCGCAAAAGCTTGGAAATTCGAACACGTAACATCGAGTCCCACGTATTCGAGGAGCATTGGTATAGTCGAGCGTTTTGTACCAACAGACAAGAAAATGTTGAAAAAAGCGAAAGAGGATGGGAAAGACCCATACCTGGCATTGCTAGCACTGAGAAATACGCCAATGTCGAATAATATGCAATCTCCCAACAAACTAATGTTCCAAAGAAATGTCTGAGGAATGCTTCCTGATTCCTTAGATTGTAACCACCCGAACAACCAATCGTTTAAAGATAAGCTGACTGAGCGACAAAATTTACAAAAATACTATCACGATAAACGAGCGAGGAACCTCCCAGAAATGTCAAAGGGCGAAACTGTCAGAGTTCAAAGCAAGGACAAAACCTGGGAACCGGGAATAATAGTCGATAAAAGCGATAAACCGAAAGCGTATCTAGTTATTAAATTATCCGAAACAACTGTAACGCGAAATAGAAAATTCTTAAATCACGACTCTAACAACAACTTCGAGATCAAATATCAGCCAGATTAGTATATAAGTAAAGATACACAGAATTACGAAAATTGTCAGAACACTGAATACAAAACCAAAGAATTTCAAGAAATTGATCCTCAGATTACTGCTCGGACATCTATCCAGCCAGAACAACCGTATATACAAGCCGCACCGGCTCGAATGACTACCCGCAGTGGTCGCACCGTTAACAAACCTAGTTATCTGAAAGATTATATCTAACTTAAAAAGTTCCTCTAAATATCTATCTAAGATGTTCCTTTATAATTTACTATGTTCTCATTATTATCATATTTACTCAACTTAAAAAAGGGAAGATGTGATGATTATAATTCCCGCCACCTAGCGACTGTGGGTCGGTATCGTTGTCAGTCTCGCAATATGGCGCTTGAGTAAAGCACACGTTAATGCATCACTCTCTCTATTTCTTCAATAAAGTATATTTAATATGAAAGTCCCATTTATTACAAGTATGGATTGAAAAATTTCAATTAATTGTATCAAATTTTCATGATAAAAAATTATTGTGATGATAAAATGATATTGTAAATAATTATTGCTTTCATAGCAAAATAGACATCATCTGGGGCATCGTTCATAAATCGAATTATTTGTGCCCATCTTAGTACATAAGCTTTCCTTGGTTTGTAACCTTTGGCATGATTTTTTATTAAACTTTTAAAATTCAAAAAATTACAAATGTCGATGTTTTCATTTACGCTCAAAGTTTTTTTAGCATACTCCAGTGTCCATTTTTGATTTCCAGACACTCCACAAAGTTAGTGGTTTGACTTTTTCTTGCAGACTTTCAATATAAATAATTAAATTTTTCTCCTCGGAACTCGACAGAGATCTTACATTATTATTTCGCCATGTTTTGTAGGTATTGTAAACCAGCAAATACCGGTCAGCAGATTTTTTTGCAATCGTTTTTGTTCGTACAATTTCTTGGGCTTCTTCATCAAAATTTCCAAATACCTCCTCCTCGTCCAAAGAACCATCAGATGATGAATTATCCATCTCAATGTTGTTAGCAGTCACGAACTTTACTTATCAATTTTTGAATTAAAGCACAGGTGGCTATTAACACTTTTGTAACCACAAAAATAATTAAAATTGATTTCATCTATTTATTATTTTATATCACACAATTTTTATTTATTTAACTCTTCAGTAACTATACTTGAAATATTCAACGTTTGATAAACAAATGCAAAGGTTATGTAAAGACAGACGTGTTAGTTTTCAGTATGGCTTGTGAATATAGCTGTCGTACTAACGGGCCAGAAAAAAACACACCGCGCTGTAGAACAAATGAGCCACAAAAGTTGTACTTTCTGGCGTGAAATGCGGCCCAAAAGCCTGTATTTTCGGATCGGGGATCAAGAAATAGTATAATACACACCAAGGGCAGTAAAATAAGAAAGGTCTCAGATCACATGTAATTGTGGTTGATTAATGACAAACATGTGGTCTGAGGCTTCCTTATTTACTTCACGAGGAGTGTATACGAATTTTCTCATCGACGGAGCCGAAAGCGACGACTTTCGACCCGTTTTTTTTACTTTTTTAGCTCATAAACTTTATTTAATAGTGCATTGTGTATCAAGGATGCAAAATTTTAACGAGTACTGAAATACTTTATATATCTAGACCACGTTTCCGAGCTTTTGGCATGAAGCTCCGAAATGCGAAATAGACTCGATAGATCGTCACCAAAATTTTTTAAATGCAAATAAATATAATCATAGAATGTTGAGGGGATGATTTACCGATACTTTTACGAAATTTTAATATTTTTATATTTCAGATAATTTTCGGCCGAGATATAGTGAAAGTAAGCCCTGATAAGATTTAGAATTGATAGACATGAAAATTCATGATTATATAATAAATAATCTATTTGAAAAAGGTGCTACATAAAAAATTGCATTAAAATTTGAATAAAATATTTAAGGAAAACTCGACAGACGCTGAGAAAAATTAAGTAACGGAATGGCGAAGAAAAAAAAATTACCATACTTTCCGAAGAATCTTTTCGGCTGACTAAAACACTTCAGAAATTGCCGTATTTATTCTGTGCAACCCTTTCCTCATAGGAGTATCATAGATCGGCGTACACACGGCGTGTACAAAACTTTTTCGGTGAATTTCCGAATCCGAGTGCAATGCTCGCTTTGTGGCAAGAGTCGCAACGAAATAAATAAAAAGGAGGAAGAAAGAAGGAATAGATGAGGTAAAATGCGAATGGTTTCGTTCTGAGAAAGCTCCGTGACAATATTGCGATGCTCAAAAGGGAGAAAAGAGAGGAGAGAAGGAGCGATTCGATATAAATAAACGAACAATGGAGGAATAGAGAATTGAGAAAAGTAGGGATGAGGGAATTCGATAAAAGTTTTTCTTCGCGATCTTCGCTCCGGACAACAATGGAACGTATACCAGAAAGAAAAAAGCATGAGCGATCGTTACAGAAACATATAAATTACCAGTGATCATTCTTTCCTCTCCCACTCTCTCTCTCTCTCTTTCTTTTTCTATTCTTTTACTTCTGTCATGAAAACGTTTGAAAAAGCCCCCGGCAATTTCTTCTACGGAACTCGCAGAAATGAGCCATTTTTTAAATTACTCGCCGGACAGTCGATAGTATTGGCTATCAATCTGAGCGAATGATCGATCGATTATTTATTTTGACCTCTGCGACTATTTCGTTGGCTATTATACTTTCCCACAATGCCATAATAGAAAGTGGCTCGGGGGATTCCTTTTTGGTATTTTCATTCTAGAGACTTTCATTAAAAATGAATGACCGTTTCAATATGTTTTTCAACTTTCCTATCTTCGGAAAATCACGTGAATTTACTAAAATAATTTATTCTCATTGGTGCCTTAGCGAAAAGAAAAGAGAAGGCAAGCTGAAACAAAAAGATCATAATTTTTATATTATCTTTCACACAGAGCTCGATCGTTCAACTTGTAATTAGTCCGCCATCTCCTGATCCGCTTAAGCTGAAACTCTTCTAATTTTTGCAACTTTCGTCGCGCGCAAAGTTCAACGATTATTCTCTCTTATTTCGGAAATCCGGCGAGAAAGGGAGCTAGGGAGGTCACTTTTTCTCACCTGTACTCTCAGCGAAGTAATTCGAAATCTTATTTCGAAAAAAAAGTTGAGAACTCGGCAGCTCTACTGCAAAACGTTTCGGCCGACGCTGAGTTGGATATATTCACAAGTCTTTAAATGTTGTTCCCACTATCCAGAAACTTGCGCGATCTCTTTCACTCCGCAAGTGTGAAACTTTAATTAAATTGTCCTTGGGCGTGACGCGAACGGTTCTTAACTCGATTGTCCGAGATAACTTTACGAGCTCCTCTGTGTGCTCCGACAATGCTCTATATACGTATATACACTTAATACTATCCGTACTCCCCCTCATCTCTATATCCACAATCCTCCAACACCGGAACAGGTCGAGCATTTTCAACCCTAAAAACTACTTCTAACAAATTTTCATTCGGGAACACCGATGAAAAGTGCCATTTGCGGCGACTTGTTTCAGTAATAACCATTATTTTCAAAATCATACCGAACTTTTTTTTTCTCATCGCGCAGAGAAAAGATTATTCGCGAGGGCATCTTAGTTAAATAAATGCTGAATTGCATCTGCGAGAGCGAACTTCAAAAGTAGAAACGTTTGCTAATTTCGCTCATTACTATGAGCGAAATACAAAATAATCATAGAATAATAATGATACTCATTAGAATATTATTCTAACGCAAAATGAGAGTAAAAAATGGAATCAACAAAAAGCATTATTGAATACGCATATAAGGGGATGCAAGCCTGTATTTAGGTATGTGGGAAAATAAGATACCGAATACGTCGTTGGAAGGGGCAGAAGAGCTTAAGAAATATGCGCATGTCTTGTGGGTACAAGGAAAGAGTGGATAAGAGGTGGATATGTCAGCCATCCACTAGAATTGTAGACGAGGTAACTTGATTAAATTTCTTCTCATCGTCATTTCCCAGTTTCATAATCACGCGCAGTATCTTGCGGAAAGTACGAGAATCACCAGGTCATTCACGCTTTTACTTTCCACTCCGTTTAGTGAGAAAAGTCACCCAATAATCAACGTTTGCTTACATAGATATTCCAAATTTAAATCGTCGCTAGATATGGAACTAAATATACCCAAGCTAGGTGATCGAATGAGAAACTGTAAACGAATTGTCTATAGAGTCATTCATTTATGAATAATTTTTTTATACATAGCAACTACGTTTTCGGTACCTATAAAGTATATAAGGCATTTCGCGTCAGTCAAGGGGAATTCACAGTGGGGGATACGAGAAACAGCACTTTTAACTCCTAAGGAGTTAAAAGTGTACATTGACGTACTCCGGACATGCGCATGAGAAGATCCGCGCATGCGCTCTTCTCACACGCACTCATTCTCGTGCGTTGGGAATCTACCATCAGCCTCCAGTTTTTGGCTGATGTTTTTGGTACGAGGCAGAGAAGTAACCTCTCTTTTTACGAATTGTGTCAAAATTATTTGCTATTAGCCTACCGCGAAAACATCGAAAAAGAGTGATAACGAAAAACATAGCAGCGATGAGTGCGATGATGAGGCTGCCTGACACACCACGGAAACTTAGAGAAACTGCAGAAAATATAAGAAACGATTTATTGTCATTCCAAGCGAAACAAGATTATGAATGCGCGCGTTCGAAACATTCGTGAGATAGGAGCGGAAACAAAAAACGAAATCGACGTCGAAGTCTATCGTGTTAGCGTATTTCAAGGAATTGAGCCAGAAATATAAACCATCAACATGGTCCATTTTATCCATTCTAAAAATGACGCTGAAAATTTTTAAAAAATCGACAATCTGGACATGTTACGTAAAAATTTTATTTAATGTAGGCTTATGACGGTAGGGGATTGAACCCCACCAGAAGTTTCGCCCCTGAACCCGATAAATGCAAAAATTTCAATGAATTTGGACTTTTCAGATATATACCCTTCAGCCCTTATAAAGCTCGGAAACGTGGTCTAGGTATATAAAGAATCGTGTGCATCTCGGAGGCAGGGACTTTTAACGCCGCAGCGCGCTCGGCTATTACGACTCGTACTGAAAACATCGGCTCGGCATAAAAAATCCCATTTTGCATCCTTGATACACAATTTACTATTTTACTATTGTCTGCAGAACCATTGCATATTGCTCGAAGAGAAAAAACCGCATTTGTAATTTTTCTGCATTGGATATGCATCAAAGAATTTTCTGTACTTAATAACGAATTAGCGTTTCAACTTTGACCATTAAATTTTGAACTGAACTAAGCCGAAAAGCCATATTATTTTTGGAATCATTTTTCGGTGATAGTTCGAAATTTTTCACGAATTAAACATTAGCTCGGTTTTCAGTGGCAACAAAAATGATCAAGTTTTTGCAAACTGAAATCGCAACATTTATTTCAATGAATGCATCAGGCAAACGTAGTCTTTTTATGTTTTGGAAAACAATCGCTAATGCACCAGCTCGCGGATGCGTAACTAGAGACATTTTAATGTATAATACAATGAATATATTGCGTTCAGAAGAATTAATACAATAGATTAATGGTGATTATACGGATGAACCAGATTTATTGTATATGATACGAGGGCGTAAAACTTTTGTACGTTAATTTATAGAGGAAAATAGGGTCGACCTCAAATTGATCAAAAATAGGGTACATACATTATTAATTTTTGCCATTTGCATGCCTGGAAAAAAGAAAAAAAAACGTTATTTTCGAGAATAATTGGAAAAAAATTATTTCGAAGTATTATCGATCTCAATATTTTTATTTAATTTATTTAGCATCTTATAATCTCTCTCCGTATCTCTTAAACCAATTAACATGCCTCCACGTCTCGAATGCATATACATATATGTATATTCATATATATTTGATATATAATATACACGCTCGTATGTCACAGTCTTACATCAGCATTTGACGCACCATGCTCATAAACTATATTTACAATCGATCACCGAAAAGCGATCGTCGCGAGCACGTTGAAAAAATGTCTTCATTCCCGTTTCACTCTCTACTTTATTTCTGATTTAGTATCGGACAACCACGTAGCGCACTTTCTTATTTCAAATCACTACTCTATAAACCTCTCTTTAGATATTTCAAGACACGAGATTCCATCACAATTATTAACAACCCATTTTCATTTTGGCTTGTTTTTAAGACTTTCATGTAGTCGCGTGATCTCTTGCCATTCAAAAAATTCAAATAATTATTTTCGCACCGTCGATATGATCTACAGCATACACAAGTTTAATCAAAGTTTAATCGAGCGTACGAGAGTACAACACTCGACGTTTTGATAAATTTCTCTTTGAAAAAGGTATACCAATAATTTACTGAATGACGATTCAAGCATTGAGGAACTTATTCGACAATTTTTTCACGAAAACGTAAAAAGTCATGTTCGACCCCCTTCTCGAAACTCATTTTGTTATTCGCTACACAGCACTCTACACACACGACCTTCGTCGCTTCACTCATATATTCGCTTCTTTGGTTGGACAACCTCGATAGGAAGTAAGATCAAGTCTCTTTGCTCTTTCGAATCTTCTTCATTAAATGTAAGCTAAGATTAAAATGTCGCGGAGGTTGCGCGTAGATTATCGACGGGAGATGTCGAAAGCACAACGTAATTGACGTAATCTTACTCACGTGGGTCCCACCTTAAAATTCAGCTCCATCCACCCCGTTTCCACATTATCATTAAGAATTACAATGGCGCTGGACCATTGAGGAACAGTGTTTCAAGTTTCAACATTTCTTCTCATTTCTCTTTAATACTTTTTCAAAAACAAATTGTCTCGAGGCATCGAACCGAAGCAAAACACTTTTATCCAACACCATTCCGTGCCTCTAAAAAGCTCTGTTTTTAAACTCTTCATGTGCTTACAATTAATTAATTCCTAACAACTATAAAACTTTAAAGCGACATTTTTCACTTGGGTCACATATAATTTTATATGGCAACGCAATTGAAATGGCTACCGCGTCTTCAGCTCACAGAATTTTGTTGTCCGTGTAAATAAAAGACGCGCATTTTATTTTCGAACGATCCTTTAGGCCGATTCACGAACACCTTGCTCCCCATTAGCAATGAATGTAGTTGGGAATATAACGACTGTACATATTAACTCGAAATTGTTGATCAGGGTGATGATCGATTGGTAGCCAATTTCAAAAAGTCAAAGGATTCGAGCAATCGAGTACCGAACAAGAAATATAAAAAGTTTCAAAATGAAAGTATAAATGATAATTAGAATTGTACTTTTGGAATGAATCGGTATTTGGATTCGATCGTAGCGCACCGAACGAAAATTATGTTCTTTTGAGCGAATTTGAGTCAGGACTTGAGGGTGAATAGAGACCCAATTTGAGAGCTAATTCTTTCGGTTTTCTCGTCGAATTTCGCGCGGGAAAAGGACTGAAGAGCGATTTCGGGCTCGGGGTCGTTCCGTGGCCCGGTGGCGCGCGTTGACTCGCATTGCCATCGAGTGGCCCAAGATTCAGCGAAGCTTTACGAAAGTTCAGAGTCTCCCTGGAGGCACTTCTCGATGCGTCCGAGTATTTTACGAGCTGGCTCAATTTTTCCGGGAACTCGGAGTGCAGCGTTACTGGCCTGAGTGAAACCTCATCGGGACCTGCTGATGCTTCCGTAAACGTGTGAGACATGAAATTCGAAAATTCGGGCTCGTCGCGCTGATAATTCGGCGATGATGCGAGAGTGTTTTTCCGTCTGAGAGTACTGTACGTATCATCCTCGACGGTATCTCCTGCAATATCGTAAGGCAATGTTCCATAATCCGAAAGATTTTTCCCGTAGGAATAATTGATCGGCGAGACGACCGGATCATAATTTCTCGTATAGAAATCATTCTGACTATATTCGAGAGGTGAAATCTTCGTCCCGTCCATCAGGCTTCGATCGTTCTCGAAGCGCTTCATCGTGGATGACTCGTTCGAGTAGTAAGAAGCGCCACGATCCAGATCGCCCAACGAGGCGCTCAACGGTTCCAAATTAAGATCATCATTTCTCAAAGTCTGCTTGGATGCCTCTTCATCGTATTTAACACGAAATTCGAGTGTCTCTTTTGACAAGAGATTTGACCTCGATGAAATATCAAGATCGTACAATCTCGGAGGCGTCCTCGGATTGTCATGAAAATTGAATTTTTCTTCGTGGCCAGGTTTCTCGTAGGAACGAGCCAAGTACGGACTATTTGGAGATTTCAGCGGCGATATTCGCGACTTGTAATCATAAGGTTTGTACGTGTCGTAAGGGCTCTTGATCGGTGATCTCTCGAATGGTTTTTCCGTCTTTGCTGCATACTCCAACGAGGACGGAGGTCGCACTTCCGGGTACGGTGAACATTCCCCAACGTAGGGTGGAATCAATTTTTGCGCAACGATCGACGGAGCTGATGACGGAAAAATTTCACCGGAAGAAATTTTATCCAGTTTCTCCAACTCTCGGTAAATATCGATGTCGCTTCTCGGTGACAGCGAGGCTTGAGCGTATCTTGAAGATGAACCGAAATCACTGATGACCTCGTCCTCGTACTCCGGAACATCATCGGCACTGATTATCGCGCCCTCGGTCGTTTCCAGATTGCTCTTCATCTCCATCGAGTCGCTCAATGAGGGGTAAGAAAACACGTTGTTGGAAATGGTTGAAATGTCGAGAGGCTCGATAATCTCGTGATTCGTACACGAGGAAAGCTCCTCACGACGATTTCCGGTAACGCGGATCAACGAGTCTTCCTCGTAATTCGCCAACAACTTGGAAAGTTCCTCGTTGATCTGACGATCGATCAGAGCTTCACGGGTGTCCAGATAATCGGTGGATATGGCACTCTCGACTGCCATCGGGTCTATTATCTCCGCGTCATCGATCAAAGACAGTTTGCACAACTCGTCGTTTATCTTCGCATCGAATTCCGAGCCACTCGCCGTGGTCATCTGATCGAAATCCTTGAAATTAATTCTGGCAAGTTCTTCGTTAATCTCGTGCTCGTTCAAGCCCATTTTCTCCAAAATAGGACTGAATATCTTTGATATTTCCTCGTTTATTGGACTTATCGTTATCTCCTTCGAAATCTCTTCAAGATCCGGTAATCGTTTTTTCGCCTGGCACGTAAGAATTTTGTGCAGTATCGCTGAATTTTCTTGAATTATTTTGAGAGCTCGGTCGCTGCTTCTACGTCCGTTGTCGCGACCTGCACGCGGTTTTACCTTGGTCCAGACTCCCAGCTTGGATTCACGATCATCGTCAGGCTCGCCGTTGCTCTTCTTCCTGGCGTAGCTCTTCAGTATGCTGTCACTACCTTCCTCGAGATTAATCTTCGGCTGAACGACGTAGGAGATCCTCGGCTCGGTGAAGACGTTGATCCGTGGCAGGTCGAGTCGGCCGCGAGAAAACTCGCTCGCCGAATCACTGAAATTGTCCTGACGACGAGCCTCAAGATTTTGCAAATCCTCCCAAACGTAACCGGTCTTCCGGGTTAGCATGCTCGTGTCTGCTTTACCATCCTCCAGAGTGTTCGCTTCGAGATGCTTCAAATCCTGCAGGATGTCGCTCGATCTCTTCTTGTGCGCGTCGACGATCAATTCATCGGAGCGAGAGGCCTTCAGTTCTCCAAATCGTCTCTCCAAGCTACTGACGCTTCTCTCGAACGGTTTCAGCGTTTCCCTGGTGAATGATGGACACTTTTTCTCATCCCTCGAATCAGCGGCACCTTTTTTCTTCTCGACAAATGCTGGACGATTTTTTTCGGCATGCTTGTCGGAGGAGAGAGGCGAGACCGTATCCCCTTCGTAATTCTCGTCCAACTCCACGAGCTTCTCGATCTTTGATTTATTCTCTCGATAACTCCCGACGTCATTTTTGCAATGACCACCGCTACTTATCGAATCATTCTTGATCCTCTCGGAAGGCAAACTCGAGAGTACTTCCGCCAGTTCCTTCTCGAACGGTCTACCGGAATCGTAATCGTCATTTCCTGTTGAAATTTTCGACGAATCGTCATCATTCTTTTTCTTTCTCGTCGTGGATAAACCAAATTTTGAGCTAGTCTCACTCGTCACTTTTTGCTCCGGTGAAATCTCACTCGAGGTGTTTCGTTTATTTGTCCCGTAAGGGGACGGTGTTTTCTGATTTGGATTCGCGATTGGATAAAAGGGCGACGTCGCCGAGCCGACGTCCATTGGCGACTCGGACAGGTGTTCCTGTCCCTCGACGTAGTTCGTTCTGTATTTTATGGAATTGGCACTGACCGGAGACTGCAGATCGGAACTGAACGATCTCTCGGAAGACTTGTTCGCCCTTCCAGGACTGCAGGATTCGCTCGAGCTGCTTATCACGATGAATTTCGGACTTATCTCGGACCTGTTTATCAACGAATCTGTACTGATCGGCGTTGAAGGACTCGATTTCTCTATGATCGATCTACCGAGGTCAGATTTTGCGTCGAGCCTGCTCTTCTCGTTCGTCCCGCTCTCGGACTCGAAAGATCGACCCGTCAGGGTTTTCGATCCCGAACTCATCGATGACCTGTCGGATCTATCGAATATTACATTCCTGGAATCGGCAGTCGCGCTCCTCGGCGTCGTTGCCAGGCTCGAATTTTTCGAGTCTGGACCCATCGTTTCTCCAGAACTGAAGGATTTCCCGCTCTCTGGTGTCTGTGGACTGATTTTCTTCTCCTCGGCGAGATTTCCCGAAATGTCATTCAACAGTTTCATCGAGTTCTTGTAATCGTAACCGAGCGTCACTCGCGATGAGTCATCGCTCAATGGCAAAGTCGAAATAATTAACGGAGGTTCCATTTTCGAATCCAATTTACTCTCGTTCGATATTAATTTTTCTAAAGATTGATCATCTAATTTCGGATTACGATCGAAACTCTCCGGTCTCGTGTCCTTCCAAGACTCTATTAATGACGAATTGGTAAAAATGTTTTTGGACTCGCCCACGCTCGTCTCTTCATGAATTTTTCTTTCCGAATGTTCGACACTCCTGCTGAGTCTTGGAACGTCAGAAATTTTTTTCTCCGTCCCGATTATAATGGCCGTAGCTGAATCGGATGTTAAATTTTTCGTCAGTTCGTATTTTTCACTCGGAGTTTCGGAATTCGCAATCGATAACGAGTTCACGGAGAACGAGGGACAAGAATCGGAGGACGACGACGCAGCGACCGACGTGACCGACTGAAAGTTGCCGTTTACAATTCCTGTCGTACCAACGTCAAAGCTCCTAGATTCTGGATTCAAGATCCTCATACCATCGAGCAGCGAAGAAATTTCGTTGGCTTTGCTGAGTTTCTCATTCACGGTGATCGGTGATATCGGCAAATGACCGATCACGTACGAAGGTGAAAAATATTTTTTTTCGATCTCCTTCGAGGAATCCAGCGACGAGGTTGACGACTCCAAGTCCTGGTATCTGGTTACGTCGGAATTCGCAGGAGTCGCGTGCTCCGAATTCCGTAGAATTTCGGACGGTGTTGCGTAGCTAAAAATTTCCTCGTTCGACTGCGAAATTTCTCGCAGCTGCGTCGATTCGATGGTGATCGTTGGCCTTGCTGGAGCCAACCCGCTCAACACGTCAATATTCGAGGAAATCTCATTTCCTCGAATGCGGGAAACTTCCTCGAAGGAACTGTCCAATTTGCCCATAATAGAAGAATCTACAGTTTTCCCTGTAATTACAGGATTATCGTCATTAATTGAAAATTCGTATCTAGCTAAAGTGTCAAAATTTGTTTCCGTTTGAGCAACTAGTGCCACTTTTTCACTTTCCGGAATTGGGGATTCGCTTTTTAGAGAAATTTCCGGTTGGCCGAGCGTTTCATAAATAGGAAAAGGTTTTTCTAGGTCAGAACTCGAGGGTTCTTCGCAACCGGATGACGTCGGATTAACGAAATCCTCGCTGTGGGCCGGTGGCGATTTAATTTCGTCACTGGCGGAAAGTCTTCTTATCTCGTCGGTTATCAGCGCGATCGAGGAAGTTTTTTCGACACTCGCGCCGACCTCGTCATAATTATTAATGTCCCGATAAGATACGTCACTGTTCGAGCTCGTTTCGGAGCGTCGATGAATCGGAGTGTTACCGACGATCGGGGATGCACCGGGTCGAGGACTCTTCTCGTCGTCGGTCGCCATGACGTAGCAGTCAGAAGTCGAGGTCGGTTCTTCGCTGTCGACATCGCTCAAACGATCAGGCTCGTCGCACAGCTCCGTCGACGTGCTGTCGCTGTCACTCTCGGCGATACTATCGCGTTTCGACGACGTCGGACTCGACGACATCGCTTCCGAGGTGTTTTCAACGCTCGTTGTCGTCTCCGTCCCATCTCCAACTGGAAGAGAAATAAATATGTCAGCAACGGATCGATGAATGGTGATATGCGCGATATGTGCACTTTATATCTGTATATGAGGGATTTCACACCGTTTCAGTCATTTGGAATTTTGCGACTGCGGACATTAGTACTGGTTGAAAGCACCTTCCTGAATTTTTGCAAATTTTTTTTTGGTCAACCATTTACGAGGTATGAATTTTCGAAAGATTACGTCATTTTTTTTCAAATAGCCATAACGTCGCTAAAAATGGACCAAATTACACTTATCGATAAAATTTTCAAAATAATATTAGATTTTTTAATTCTAAAAATAAATCGTCAGTTTTAACTCCTAATAGACACACTGGGTAAAATACACCCCAGCCCATTTCCAGTCTCGGATCCCAGTCCGAAATTTTCCATTTTCGACATTTTTTTTTATATAAAATAAAGCGAATCAAAAATAATCTACGGAGTCGTTTTAAAAAAGATTAATAATAGACTGTAAAATTTTTAAAACTTTTTTTTGTGATTTTTGAATGATTTTTCTCTCCCCAAAGTGAGTGGAGTGAATTACACCCCATTAAACTATAATGTTTTTATTTGGAAATGTGACTACAGAGGGATCAAGTAAGATGTACTATTCGATTTGTTTTTAAAAACTAGTGCTGCATTAGTATACTATATTAACATACGTAAATAATTATCGAAAAAATCCCTCATATGTATCTATATTATTGTATATTGTTGTATGTCCTCAGAGCGAATTTCTAAATGTGCTTTCGAACTTCCGAAGGGAGAGAATCAGTTCTTTTTAGATGAAAGTCGAAGTATCCAATACGTATACGGGATGAGCTTTATGAAAAAAAATTGTAAACTGGGTCGGAACAAGTGGCACCAACTCCGCGCACTCCCATATCTACAGCTCCGGAGCGATAGAAAAAAATATTGACCCTGAATGCCACACCTGATGCGTCAATATACTGATACTTCTCTTCAACCCTGGAATAAATTCAAAGAGAACCCCGTCTTTCTATTGATAACGCAGAAAATGACAGAGGGTAAGTATAGAAATTTATAGCAGGTTACTATCGACCTCTCTCCACGTTTTATCGACGCTGAAGCGAATCCATACCGACGTTTGGTATACAAAAGAATCCGGGGTGTAGTTTTGAGCTTGATATGAAAATTTATAGAATGCCCGATTGTTCAGAAAAATTTAAACGTTACTCTCAAATGCTAAATGTATGAATACAATTCGTGCAACATTTGGAAATGATTTACTCAATGCAATTTACTCAGAGTCACAGATATTGAAATTTTACGAATCTGATGGTTTTTAAGATAGTCCTATCGCTGGTGAGAGGGGTACCTCATTTTTCTTACATTTCAAGTAGACTGAGCGTTTAAATTCACTATAGAACAACATACTCAAAATTCAAGTTGGTCGCACGTAAAGTTTACTGGTTATTATATAATAAAGAAAATCGTAAGAATATCTTCCATTAGATTTTTTTTAAAAATTAATCGAAACTTCTTGGATTCCATGTGAACAGGTATGCAAAATTTCAACAGGCTTCATCGACCGAAAAATCAAAAAAATTGTTGTTGAAAATCGCGATATTTAACCCGAGCTCTTATGGACAGTTGCAAAACATAACGCTCGCCTCAGTGATTTTAGAAAATATTGCGTCAAATCGCGTGAAATAAGAACTGTATAAACGTAAATTATTATCGGGTAAGCAGAATTGTCGTGACAGAATAAAGAAACTATCAAGTGTAAGTTCTTTGTCGCGTTCTCGCAATTTCTTTCCTCTCTAAGGGTCATCTAGTTTGAACTAAAAATAATTCCATAATCCTTTTGCTAATTAATTTAAATTAGCTAACGCCCAATAATATTTCAAGTAATTTTGTCGCCAAATAAGAGCCCTGGCAGCTTTTGACCCGGGCCGCACCAGATAAAAGAACCCCGTTTTAATATTTTATAAATCGGAAATAAAAGTCGAAGATTTGAATTATTATAAAAATTTTACCATCCGCCTCGTCCTTGGACTTCTTCGTATCTTTCCAGTGCAACGTCACACCGTGTTTGTCCCTGCGATTACTCTGCACCCTGACGTTGGGAACGCTAACGGAGACTTTTGGTTTTGGAGGTATGGATCCAGGTGGTGGACCCAGCTGACGGGTTTTAGCGCTAACGAGAGCACTCTTTCCAACGAGAAGATGGTTCATAGCCTGAGAAGTTGAGCTCGGTACCATAGATTGTCGTGCGCATGCAGCTGATGAAGAAACATTTTATAATACGACAAATTTTATTAATATCATATCAAAATGATTTTTGATTAAAGATTAATCGTGTACACCTTTTGCGTATAAGTTTTATTTACTAAAAACTGCACTTTGATGCATAAAAATGCAGCAAAAGGTGCATACAAATTTGTAGCTGGATATATGTAAAAGAAGCAAAATTTCACTAATTTCTCTGGCTTCTCATTAAAACAACCAATTTTTTTAAGCCCTGTTCACTCACACTTCTGAAAAGTTCCTTCTGAAATCCTTAGACGGGGTCATATTGACCCCTCACGATTTTCAAACGATCTGGAATTAATTGTATGTACGATTTTAAGTCCGAAAAATTCTGAGTCCATGTTTAGTACATAGAAAATGGAAGGGTTGTAGTTTTAAGATGTAAATTTCATTTTCGGACCTGTGAAAAATTCGGAAAGCTTAGCGCAATCTTATTCAAATCTTATTTTTAGTTGTAATTATGACCCCAAACTTATTAAAGTTGACGTTGGGTCAATTTGGCCATGTGTAAGTGATTAGGGTTAATGATAGATCGTCATTACCTATTCTTCATAAAATTTTCCTAGATACCAACGAGCAAGAGTTTCATAACAAATAAAATAAATAAATGAGTCTTTCATAAAATCGTTACCTGAAAGAATAATGTGAGCCTGTCGTTGTCTTTCTCGTAATTTTGCGTACTGATGCTTTAACGAACTGATGTCTAATGCCAGCCGCTCCCTGTCACTGTTGGGCCCTATCGTCTGCAAGGCACTCGATGAAGCATTTGATCGATCTGAAAACCAAATTTCCACATCCACGAGTAATAAATAAAAGTTTATAAAAAATTGGAACAAAAATCAAAAACGAACTTAAGTTTATAATTACGCTTTGTGAAACCTTTTTTAAAGCGCGATGGAACTCCAAACATTGCAGCTGCCACAGCCAATCTCTCTTCTTCCTCAGTATCTGTGTCCTCATCGTCGCTCAATCTTCGTGCCCACGGCGTTATGTTGTAACGATGCTTCTCTCGAAGATCCGTAACTCCGTACAACGGTCCCATATTAACAATGGTCTAAAATCGTCAACGGAAGAACGAATGAAGGAGCAAAAAAAAATTAATCGCATGATAGCATCAATGGCGCGACTTTTACTAACAAGATTTCCTCTTTACAACGATTTTTTATTCTGAAAATTTTTGTTCATTTGTACTCATTTTCGTCGATGATTTCGTTTACCTTGATAAGATTATTAACATCTGTAAACTCGAGCATTTCTCTCGTCAGTACACCCATAATGCTGTAAAACTCATCAGCCGATGTCACCGTCATTATTCGACTGAAAAAAAGAATAATTTAATTGCAATTTTCGAAAAGCCACGCAATTATATGAGATTGTATTAAATGGAATATATTTATATAAAAACAGATAATAATTTTAAAGCTGCAAAAGCTCTCACTCTGA
Source organism: Cremastinae sp. B BG-2022a (assembly GCA_030522605.1). Lineage (NCBI taxonomy): Eukaryota > Metazoa > Arthropoda > Insecta > Hymenoptera > Ichneumonidae > Cremastinae sp. B BG-2022a. Next base: position 1,517 of record JAPYYX010001633.1, on the reverse strand, counting down.
AATTCCTTCCCATATGGCAAGTGCAGTTCGCAGCAGAACCTCGTCACCTTCGAGAAATATCAGATCCCATACACGGAGAACGGCTTCTTGTGGCAAACAATGACAGAAAAGCGTGAGAAACCATTGCATCGTAAAAACGTTGGTCAACGGTGGTTCGTAGCTGCTTCCTGAAATTTTTCAATTCACTTTCAGTTGATTAATGTTCCTTTTTAAAATGGAACTTTTTTATTTTAATCATTACTTTTATTATTATTAGGGGGGGGGGGGGATGGAGTACCTCAAAAAGTTCGTGAAAATTTTCAGTATCTCAAAATTTGAAAAAATTTAGTATGAAATAGGGTCGTCTTCTTTGCTAAGACCATTGTATTATTTTGCTAAGAACATTTTATAATTGGTAATTTGAAAACACGTTTAAACAAAAACGAAAATTAATAATCAATTAATATAAAAGATAGAACAAGAACATTTTCTTTGGTAATGAAACCCATTTGAACAGAAATTAAAATATAAATCACCAATTAATTACTTGAAATGAGACGTCAAAGCTAATAATAAGTTAACAAATTATAAAGAAAATTTTTTTTCTTACTTTTTGGGAGTTACTTATTTCTTACTTTTATTTCAATATAAAAAAAGGTTTATATTATTTTATTTAAAATGCACTAACCCGTAGCTTTGTCCTTGGCATCGCACTGCAAAGCTTCGAGATGTCGCGACAATTTTGGCAATCTCATTCGCAGCAAGTCGCGGAAAACGGCCATGTCTATGGAAAGACCACGAAGATTGTCGGCAAAGTAACCTTCCGGCAGAACGCCCTCAATAAGGTAAATCATGACCTTGACCGCGGAGGACTCCGCTCGGTCGGTAACCTGGAGAACGAGAGCCGCCAGGACGTTCAGCCCTTGACAATAACCTACAGATTTGTTCCATCGCGCGAAACCAAGAAGTACTCGGCGCAGCACCGCTTGATTGTCGCGTCCCGCTGCGCCGCAAAACAAACTGCAGCCCGTTCTGTGCAAGTCCTGCAAAATTTATTTCACCATTATTTGACAATTTCAATCTGGAGGATGATCATTTCCGTTCACAAATTATTTTTAATAGTATATTGTGTGATGTGACTAGGGGTGAAACAAAACGATTTCAGACCAGAGTGCAAGTTGACTCTCGATCTGAAATCGCTTCGTTTCATCCCGCGTCACACATTATATTTTTCATATAATTTGCATTAAAAATGTTAGTTTCAATATATGTTGAGCCGACTAGTTATAATTTCAGACAAATAGCGAAAGAATGACAGTTATAAAGACAAGAAATAAACAAAAAATATATAATTATTAGGGGAGGGGAGGGCAAAATGGAGTACGAGGGGCAAAATGGGGTACCCCAAAAATTTGGTGAAAATTTACAATACTTCAAATTTTGATAAAATTTAATATCAAATCGTCTTTTATTTGCTAAGAACATTATATTTGGTGATTTAAAAACACGTTTAAACAAAAACTAAAGCGAAAAATCAA
>JAPYYX010001632.1:0-33455 GCA_030522605.1 Cremastinae sp. B BG-2022a | reverse complement strand
AATTGTGATTAAAAAACAAAAAATTCAGCATATTTAAACCCTTGGAATCGGAAATTTTTCTTAAGTACCCCATTTTGCCCCCCCCCCCTCCCCTATATAACTTAATTTTTACAGATTTTAACCCACGAATTTGTTGAAAAAATAAATTTGTACAGATTTCTATACAGAAATTTGTTGACAAATTAATTTTTGCCGATTTTTACACACAAATTTGTTGAAAAATTTATTAGACGTATGACTCAATTTTTAGAGATTTTAACACACACATTTGTTGAAAAAATAATTTTTACAGATTTTTACACGCAAATTTTCTTCAATAAAATTGATTTTTGCAAATTTTTACACACAGACTTGTTGGAAAATCTATAAAAATTACGTCATACAGTTAAAATTTTTGTAAAATTGAATCGACAATGAAAAAACAAAATGCAATCCAAAAATCCTGATTAAAAAATGATTTTCAGCTCATTCCAAAGCTCAATACAAACATGATGAACGAGATCGAGAGAATACTAGACAACAAGCCTTCCCGTCCGCCCATGGTATCGACTCTGGCGTTAAGATGACAATCGATGTGCCCCCATGGAAGTACTGGGGGCTCACTCGAGGAGGGTGCATCTAGTCCTAAGAGCGAGGGTGGTAACAGCCAGGATCAGGAGCAGACCAATAAAGACGTGACCAATAAACTCCCATTCTGTGAGATTCAGTGAAGCGCTCGCTCCAGATTTACAAATCGAAACGAAACAAGCAATTAAAAATTTTAAACGATGAATAAAGATAAAACGCTGACAAATCCGCGAGGAAAAATACAGAGAAAAGAAAACGCACTCTTGAGTGGCTTTCTCGACATGAGAAAATTTTACCGAATCTCATGAAAGATGAAGAAAAATAAATAAATAAAAAAAAGTTCGAAAGAAATTCGACGATTTTGCGGTTTGCGATATTCACGATGTAAAGAAAATAAAAAAAATTAATCCGCTCGCATCCTCAGAGAATGGAGCAAAGATAACACGCGTACACGAGAAAACAAAACAGACCCAAACATTCGAATATTTTTATCGATCGCTCTGCGGCTCGGTTCGCTTTTTAATCCAGAATAGAATCGAGCCTTGAGACAACGCAATTATGATAACGAGAGCCCAAGACAATACCGGTTAACAAAAAAAAAACGAAGAAACGAAAAATGCACGAAGACGAAGCAATTGGAGCATAGTCGCTATCCACTCGAGAGGAAAAAAAAGTCCTCGTAAAACGAAATGGAATTTTACACGAGAGAGAGAAAAAGAGAGGGAGGTTGGAACGAAAAAAATTACATCGAGTGTTGACAGCCTGATAAGAGAAAAAAAAATCGAACAGACGAGAGAGCACGTTGGAAAAGAGACAAAAAATAAATGGTTAAAAAATAAAATAAAATAATTACTTTTAGCCTTCATTCTAGAACGCCAGGGGCTGTAGATCGCATAAAAAGATTCAACTTTTCGTTACTCAGCTCGTAGTCGAATCGAACGTTTGAATTCGAAAGTTAAAAAATTTCTCGTAGCGAAATTCTTACTATTTTCATTTAAACATAAATTGAAATCTTCATTTTTTGTTTTGAAAAAAAAAATCCGATTTCGCAACAGATTTTTCTCACGTTCCTATCTTTGTCTTTTTCTCTCTTTTCGATATTTATACGGCTATTTGAAGTAATTACGATTTCGGATCAAGATCGCGACAAAAAACAAAACGAAGAGAGGCAAAAGTGTGAATAAAAAAAAACCAAATAAGCAAAAAGTAATGTAACACCAGTCGCGTTAAAATTTTTGATAATTCATTGATTAATTGTCGAGTACGAAATTATCCAGGGTGTCCGAAGATTCAACGTAAAAACTGAAATAATTTAATTTTATCAGGAATCGCATTTTCTTAGATTCAACATCGAATTCTCGGACATCCTGTATAAAGCCTTGCAAACTGATCCTTGACAAAAATAGATTATAAACTACAGTAAGAGATAAATGAAAATAAATTAGTATTAAATTTTGAAAAAAAAAAACCCGATCAGAGGTCGAATCGGTCTGACTCGTTCACACTCGAGATTTCTCCTTCTGAACGGCTCTGCGAATTCTGAGGTTAGCTTGAACTTTTGTTGAATCAGAGGGACGATCGTGAGAAATTTTGAAACAAAAGCAAAGGAAACAAAAAACGGATCGAGACGATGTCTGTTATCCCTCCAATCGTAACTTTGTAACCATTCATTGCTCATACACGCGAACGCACTTAGGATTAATCGAATTAAATCGAAAAAGCGCGCTGAATCGTTCGAAGAAGGACGATAAATAAAAATAAAAATCCGTGCACTCGTCCTCGCGAGAATTACGGTAGCTGCAATTTTTACGAATCCAAAAAAGCTCGACCGTGACTCGCTGATGTGTGAACGAAAAACACAAAAAAATACGAGCCCGCGAAAAATCGAGTCAGGTCCGTTTCCTCCCCGCAGAAAAAAATGCAAAATAATTATCAAATTTTGACTCTCGTTATCATCCATTTTTTAAAATCTTCCGATACATTGTAAAGCAAAGAAATAAAGTGATAAAAAAAAAAGAAAACGTAGATATCGAGGATCGAGCGTTTGTTCGGATTGAAGAATCTCCGATGTAAAAAGTAGATACTGTAATTATTAAACAATTACGAGATTGAGCAAAAAAAAACATGTGATTGAGTCAAGCTTTTCAATATTTTCTTTTTATTCATTTATTTCTCAGATCTCTACACACCCACGCGATTCTCGTCACGTAACGCGAGAACAATTTTTTCTTGCTTCCGGAGTATGAGAAAAAAAGGAGGAATATTCGCCATGATAGAATTTTGCACACAGAATAATAATAATAATAATAATAATAATAATAATAATAATAATAATAATAATAACAATAATAAATTAATATTAACATAATAAAAGCGATTAAAAAAAGAAGCCCCCGTCGAATCGCAATTCTAATATATTTTTTATCGCGAATATCGAATATATTATAAATATAAATATAAGTAGTTTGGTATGCCGGTCCATACGAAAGAATAAATAAAATTAAAAATTAACAAAAAATCTATATATATATACATACAGACACTGGAATAATTAAAAGGGCGCCCGAAATACTACTATGTAGGATACGAGGAGAAAAAAAAGAAGGAAGAGAGAAGGGGGAAGAAAATTGGAAAAATTTTGAACTAGAGCAATGACAAGTGCTGTCGTTAATTCGAGTTTAGACTGCCTCGCTCACCCCATCCGAATTTTACGACTTTTATTAAACGATAAGGTGAGTGGTTCGAAAAGAAAGAGGGAAAAAATGATGGAGCAAATTCGAAGCTCGGTTCACAATGCGTTTTCTAAGAGATTAATATGGATCGAGAGGAGAAAAAAATTGCAGACGAGGGTAAAATCGATGATTTGAAAATTACGAAGGAAAATAAAGGAAAAAGAGAATTGGGTTTCGTCGTCCTGCACACATCTTTCGCAAGCTTTGTGAGTCTCTTTAGATTTATATATACGCGCGAGAGCAGTAAGAGTAAAGGAAGAAAAAGAAGAAAAAAAATATATCATCATACGAAAATGAAACAAAAACGCTCCGTATGAATAAATTATTATATATAATCGAATCTCTTCGAATACGAGACGAAAGGAGTATAATGAAAGTTTCGATAGAACACCGCCGTGTCGTTACGAGTTTCACGATAAAAAAAAGCAAAACAAAAAAAAACACATGATGCAAAAATTTCTCTAGTTTCTTGCACGATTTTGCGATTTCATTTTCTAGTCATCCTCGTCACTTGTTTCCCGAGGCTCAAGATTTTTTCCAGGCTCTCTCTCACGTCGCTGATTTTTTAATTCTCAATGCGAGATAGCGAGGAGGAAAGAATCGCGAGGAATAGATAACCTTAGGAAGAAACCAGAGTTGTTGATTCTTCCATTGATTTCATTTTTTTAACAATGAGAGAAACGTTGAAGAGTCTGAGGACTTGGTTGCGCATCTAGGGAGGAAAGTTGACGATTTCAGCTAGCATTATTTGCTGTCGAAGCCGAAAAAGAGCAGCAGGAGCAAGCTGAAATTGTGGACCTCGATATTCGCGTTTATAATTTTTCAGCATTGCTATGCGATCGTTTCTGATCGCTGAATCGTCTCAGCGGGGAGAATTTGTAATTTTTCTTCGTGTCGAGATTATTCGAGAACGTTCGAAAAATTTCACTTCTTTCTTTCTGAATAGACGAGGAGTTTGTAATTTCTGCGCTGGTATGTTGAAGAAAAAATTTAATGATTTTACGAGAAGCGAGAGAACGACTGGATCAAACTCGAAATTAATGGGAATATTACGACTCTGGATGGAAGAAGAAGGAGAGAAAAATATAAAAGTAAACTAGTAGATAAATTTCTTCGAATATCACATTTCTCTAAATTTTCACTAAGAGAACGAATTTGAAAAAAAAAAGAAATCGAGCGCACATCACTGTCGAATTAAAAGAAAAATAAAGAGTGACGAGTTTTAAAATTGAAAAAATATGCAAGGAAATGAAGTGGAGATAAGAGCAAATTGAATTTGTGATTGAGACACGAAAAACAATTAACTCGTGCTGATAAAATAATAAAAAATTAAAAACAAATCCTCCGACGAGATAAAAACTCGAAATGAGAGTTCGTATCGCGAAATCGTCAATCAACGACATTTTTGAGGATTATGGAAAATATTGTTTTTATTGTGCTAAGTCGAGATACGAATTGTTTAATAAAATTTAGACCGCGAAGCAGTGATGAAACTTCGTCGTTCGATAGTTTGTTGCCCTTCCCCCTTCATAATCCTTATTCTATCTTTAAAAAAAATTGTTTTTTAAAAAAATTTCGATGGCTGATCATGGAAAGCTGTGACTAAACAATTGTTATAATTTATAATGCTCTATAATTCCATTTCAATTAATGAATATCTAGATAAATGTCTAAATAGTTCACACTTTTTTCCATGACGTTCAAAAAATTCCACAAATATTTTTAAGATAGCACACACTATTTTTTTTATTATTTTATGCTTAATTTAAATATGGAAAACTTTTGAAGACTGACTGCAGTGCTAGAATTTTAAGTTTCTCTTCAATTTCAAAAAATACAGCACAGAAAAAAATTGAGTGCATACAACGTGCTCAGATGTGTACTTAATTTTATCCCGTGTTGTAGACCACGTCTGAAATTTCGAGATTATACACGATTTAAAATCTTAGCACCGCAGGATAAATTTTTTTGAATAATCTTATCAACGTTTGGAACTCTGATCCCGTGATCCGATCTCGTGAATACCAAAATTATCGGTGCAGATGATTTGATGTTCTAAAATTTCACGATGAATAAAAAACGATGTAATTTAAAAAAATAATAATATATTTACAAAAAAATGGTACCCTTACATGTGAGAGCACGCGATGGGATTTTCATATTCACAGTGGAAAATCAATAATGATTGTTGATTGATTCTTGATTTCCCACGAAAGATGATTAATAATTATTAATCATCTTTCGTGGGAAATCAAGAATCAATTATAATTATCAATCAATCTGTCAATCAATAAATATTATATCGAATATTTTTTCGTTTAGTATAAATCGATTAATAATATCAATCGATCAATTCCTATCGTCAGTCGCAATTCCGCGAATTGAGTTCGAAGAAAACATTCGATTCCATGAGAATCGCTATCGTTAGAAAAAGCGAATACATCACGAGACATAGCGCGCCGACTTTTTTGTTGAGCGTAAACTTGTAATAAGCCGTTACGCTGAAGAAACCGATGACACATACGATTATAGACATCACACTGTACGCTAAAGCTCCAGATTCGATTTCGACATTATCCCCGGTCATTAGCGTTCTTATCATCCAAGGTAAGCCGAGGCACAAGAGAACGTCCAGTGTGTTGGCTCCGAGAGTGTTGCTCATCGCCATGTCGCCGTTTCCTAAAAAATAAGCAAAATCCAAACTAAAAACATTTTTTGTATTTTTAAGATATTTCCCGACAGAAGGGAAAAGTAAAAAATATTTGCACGTGGAATGCACAGACACGAAGTAAATTAAAATTGTAAAAATGTCTTTTATTATTTTTATTAGTCGGTTCACCACCTTCTTGGATAATTAGCTAATGAATTTTTTGTATTCTGTACCAAATCTAAATTTATAGAAAAAATATAATATTGTTTTCTGACTGTCTGAAAATTGTGAAGAAATTTAAAAAAAATTGTACCAATTTTTCGTTAAAGATCATTCTTGCGAAACTTTTAGAAATTTTGATAATTGTCGGGTTTATCCCGAAGTACCTCAAAAGGGTATTAATATCAAAAATATATTGACATTAAGCTTTATCTTGACAACTTATTATTTTCGCTTTAACACTTGTAATTAATTCAGAGCAATAAAAATCGATGAACGATATCGCATCTTTATCATTTTTTATTCCCCCTCTCATGCGTTCATAACTCATATCAATGAATGATAAACTCCACGAGAGCGCAATTTTATTACCACGAGATGAGGATACCCAATGAAATAAAATTCAAAAAAACTTGATAAATTTGTCTTGCGAGTTTCACGAGAATATTAATCACTAATCATTCCTTAAATACTTTTTGTAAATTGGGATTACCCTGTCTGGATAGAATGACGATCGACACGAGCTCCGGCATATTTCCACCCGCTGACAAAAATGTGATTCCCATTATGGAATCGGCGATTCCCAAAGTGTCTCCGACTACTGTCATCATCCAGGAAACTAGATAAGATGAGATTGCGATCCACATAACGCACATTATGAAAGTCAATGAGTACCAGTTTCTTAATTTTTTGTATCTGCTATCCGGTATAGTGAAGAAAAGAAGTATCCTAATTGGCCATGTGAATATGAACCAGGCTTTCCTCCACTTTTTACCAGGTGGAATGCTGAATGGAAAATCTGAAAATATCAGCCCACTTTTATTCTTCGATTATTTCTCAATTTTTCCTACACTTCATATTACCGTCTTAATTTGTTGATTAATAAATTATTGTTGATTAATAAATAATCGCTAATGAATGTGAACAAACCTGGCTCGACGTACTCCTCAAACTCGTCGTTAACGATTTTTTGTCCTTTGCCATTTTCGATTGTTTTTAATTTAGAGGCACGTATGATGCTGTTTCTGTATTCAGCGACGAGTTCGCCGTGTACGAAAGGTCGAAACGAGCCAGTAGGCATACTTTCGTGTTCGGAAATCCGTTCTTCTATAATGAATTTTGAAAAATACAGTAAAAAATTACGAATTCCATAAAAAATATTTCGATATTTTTCAATTTAATTTATATATAAATCCAATATTCATACCTCGATCCGCCGAGAGATCATTTTTATTTACAAACTTCGCTTTTATCCTGTGGACGCATCGGAGCAACGAGTCGTTGAGAAATAAGAGCGTGAAATAAGCGGCGAACATGATCATTAGTATCGTTGCCTCGTACCACGTGACAACGCCATCCCACATTACCAGAACGAGAACAAATACCGAAATAATATAAATAATACAGTCACGAGACAGAACCGTCCATTCCAGAGGAATCCCCTAAAAAACAAAAAACAAAAAATATTATTTTCCTATCAGGGAAAAAGAATGTTTGCTCTGGAGTTACACGAGACATTGAATTTGTTTTTTTTTCACGACAGGTGTAAAATTCTGATTCCGTTAACTCGGGATTTAATGAAACGTCCTTAAATAAACTTTGGTACGAAAAAAATAAGATTAAAAATGATTTCCCATCAATAAAACGAATGCGCTCTGTGATATCTCTATCAAAGACTACCTTAACGATTTTCTTGCACGAACGTTATTGACGAGAGCGCGTCCACATAGACGGTGAAATCTTAAATCCATGAAGGTTACCTACTTAGATATCGTCTAATCTTACTGAGCAATGTAATGCGTTTGGGACGAATCCTCGTTGTCACGAGAAATCGAGCTGCCAATAGTACACAACGGGAGGTCAGACCACCCGGTGCAATAAACCGAATAAATAGAACGTCGCGTTGTATATGACAACAAAATTACTCTCTCAATTTCGTACGCTCTGTTTCGATTTCTTTGTTGTTGCTGTTTTTTTTTATATATAAAAATTACCTTGGCCGCTGATAGAGCTCCAAAAGCCGGTGTCGCGAAAGTATTGAAAACTGCGCCCCCAACGACCGTTCCGACCCCAAGATCCGAAGTCGTGAGAAAAGTGCCGACGATGCTGACGAAGAGTTCGGGGAAGCAGCTAGCGGTCGCGAGGAAGGTCGCGCCCGCTACGTTCGGACTTATATTCATGTCGGTGCAGATGAGATCGAGAGCGGGAAGTAAATAATCGTTGCACGCGTATGCGGTCACGAGGAAGCAGTAGAATCCGAAAAATGCGTGCAGCAGAACGGCTCCGTGACTCCTCTGCTCCGCGGTGAACAAATCTTCAGGGAATTCGTCCATCGAGTTCGAACATTTATTGGACTTCATTTCCGATGAATTTCTCAATTGAATTATTTCTCCCGGAAACTTTTGTTCTCTCCAATTTTCCCGTGTCGACATTCCGTTTCTTCTTTCGCCTTGAAATTCATTTTCACTCGTGGTATCTGTTTGAAACAATTGAAATCTACGTTTAACGTGCCAAAAGTATCTTTCTTTTTATTATTTTTTGATTCAGTGAAAGAACTATAGAATCACACGCGTTGTCAAGTGATTATCTCTTTTCTATTTATGCGACTTTGAAATTAACGTCGCGACATAAAACCGAAATATGTGTATTCGAAAATTAAAAAATCGATGCACCGTTCCTGTTGTAAAGACGATCCGTGCATAGAGAAAAATCATAACACGATACACACGATTCACTGATCATTTTTATTTTTTTATCAAAAACAAAACGCACATTAATTCTCTGATGATTCACTGTTGATCGTATCGCTTGAAAAAAGATTTTTTTTGAGTCGAGCACGCGTAAATTTTCGATAGAGCTTGAAATGAGTCACTAAAGCAGCGTTGAAATTCCCATAATTCGGAAGTTCACTTACCATTCGCAGGATCGAAACACTTGACACGAGGGCTCACCGTCAATACAACAACGCCGACGGCGATGAAGCGCAACAATTTCCGAATCATAATTTACTTGTCGCGCTCCTTCAATGCACGAATTTTCATGTAACTCTTTGTGATGTCAACAGATACATTAAATAAATAAATAAATAAGAATAATAATAATTAAAAAGAAGCTCGAGGCGGTGAGATTGTTAGAAAGAATGACAGGTGAGGAATGTGTCAATTTTTGAACTACGACGACGAAGAGAAAAGACAGGAAAATGAGCAGAAGTCTGAGAAGAAAAGAGGAAGGGATAGGGGAGGGAAGAGGGGGAAGTGACTAAAATATGAACGATTTTCTCAAAGAATACGAGACGAACTGTCTTCGACGGCGTATCGGTCCTAGCATATCGTCGAATAAACTGATTACAGGTTCCCACTTTTGAGCTGGTGTTTTCGTATACGAGCTTTATCTCGGCGTTCTTCTCGAGTAGTGCAGAATACGAGATAATAAAATCGCGTTTATGAGAAAGGATAATCTTTTTTTCTATTCTGCTTTGTTTTGCGTCTCATTGGAATTGAAGAATTTTTATGTCTTTCATATTTTGTGGAAAAATGACATTTATTCCTCTTTCGAATTTTTGACGTACAAATTAAATAAAATGGTATGTTATATTTAGAATCAGGGAAAAAAACTGATCGAAATGGTCTGATTTAATCCCAGGACACATGTAAAATTATAATTTTTCGGCTGTTCTAGGAGTAAAAACTAGGAAAACGGAATTTTTTATGTTTTGATGAAATCAAAGAGCCAAATTTTCCACTAAAATATTCCATTTAGAAAAGGAGAAAAGTTTATATTATTCGAAACTTGAACATTGTTTTTACTTTCCTATTTTGATGTTTTGTTTCGAATTACCAGGAACTGCAAGTTGATAACAAAGAATATAAAAATCCTTCCATTATGATTTTTATGATGTGAAATGAAGGAAAAAATAATTCTCTGTATTTCTTAGATAAGATTTCAATGAAATCTCGTTTATTCTTTTCATCTCACATAAAAAATGTTTATTTTATTAAATTGGTCTTCTAATTATCATGTTGTGACGTAGCAGTTTGTGCATGAGTGTATGTTTTTTGGAAATTTAAATAAATAGTTATTATTTCTGTCAGACAGGGAAGAAATTGTTTTTCCAGCAAATTTTTCTATAGTAAATAAATAACAGTATTGCACGACCCAACATCTTCAATGAAAAAATCTATCTAAATAGTATTTACAGTTGGATTGGAAGTAATATGTATAAATATTTGTCAATTGTTTGTACGATAGTAAGAGATTTCGTTATTTGCGTCTATCAAAGTAATTTCTTTAACTATTTTAAAGGCTCTTTCTTTGCAATGGGTTTATCTTTGCCATAGAGAGCATCGAGTAACAATCCTGAGAAAACTATAAACGTTGCAATCCACTGTCTCGGCAATAAAGTATTTCCAAAAAGTAGAACCGAGCCTAAAACTGTAAAGAATTTTCTAGTCGTCGTCACGATGGAGCACGGCAGAGGTCCAAAATCGGCAACTGTGAGAAAAATAAAGTACTGGCCGAGTGCTCCTGCTGCTGAGAAAGTAACAATGTGCCAGAGCGTCGCAGGATGCCTCTGGAGGAATTCAACGAATCCGACGAGCTCTCCACTGACCAAAATGAAAATTCCACTCAAGACGGCTGACCAAAAATTCATGTTGAGCATCATGTGTCCGGATTTTGTCTTGTGCTCCGCTCGCATTCTTTCCTGCACTGCGCTAGTGAATCCATCCATTACGAGGGAAAGAAAAATAAGCATTTCGCCATAGCCCATCTGCACTTCGTGCTGCTTGGCGACAGTTTTACTGTCTTTGAACATGAAGAGTATCACCCCCACGACAATGAGTAAAGTAAACAAATACTTTCTCGCTGGATATACCTAGAAAATTATTTTGGAATTAAATCTTTGTACTTGAAAAGTTTAATTAGATTCAAGGTCGAGGAAAAAGTACCTTTTTACCCAAGAGAACTCCTAGAATCATAACCGGTATAGGTTTACCGGCTTTTCCGACAACCTGGGTCGGATAATTGACAAAGTGCAATGCCATGTTGCTACATACCATAGCAAGTAAATAAGTGAGCGCGGAGACGAAGTAATAAGCGGTCCGCGTCGTGTCTTCGCCCTCTTTCATAGTAGCGTACAATAATGTTTTTGCGAAAGCATAATTAACAACGCACTGAACGAAAACGAGGGCAAACATGTACGTGAACTGCTCTTTTTGATTACCTACACCGTATTGTCCCCGTGTTATTTTTTCTTGGAGCACAGCAAAATAGAAATAACACACAAATATACCGGCCACGCACGTAAACAATTTTAATTTGTTATTGTTCTTCATTTTTTAATGTTTTAATTCTACTTTTTTACAGGCAATATTCAACGAAGATCGAGTTATCTCCGTTGGTTGATAATATGTAATCAAAAATCAACTTCGTCAACAAAGTCAAAACTCGTTGACGTTGCTAATCGCTATTGGCAGCTGCTGTCTGGCCGCGTGGCGGCTTGGGTATTTGATAGTTGTCACGGTCAACAATAGAGGTCGTGCTGAACAATGTAAAAAGCTGAATCCGAGTACATATATCGTCAATCGGTACTTGAGATCAGAAAAATTTTGTGTTTTCACAAAACTAGAAGAATGATATGTACTTGAAATTTCAATGACTTGTGTATCAACGAATTAAAAAAGACTTTGTATTTGTTTCAATGAAAAGTATTTAATAATAAATGTTAGAAAATACAGACGGTAACTGTTAAAATATTTATTTCTTTTTTAACAATGGTCGATTGCAGACGGTCCTGCGCGCCAATGCGAAGTCGGATGCCGGATGCCATCGAGACAGTACGCAATTGTTGAGGAGGGTGGTTGGGGGATTACTCCCGGCTGTTTTTTTGTTGTTCTGTAGGTTGTCATCGGTAAAGAGCGATACTGAATATAAAGAAAAGCGTTTCAATATTTTCAAGCATGGAGGACACGTTGGGCAGACTCTTGGTTCCCGACACAAACGTCGTCGAAAAAGTAAGGTTACGCTTTTTCGCAGGTTACCACGGTTCATAATAACCACGTGCTTCATTTTATAACATAAATCATCATCCCTAAGTTTTTTGTTGTAACGCATTATTTACATTTTTCACAACCCATTTTCTACCCTATGATGCGAATTGTTAGAAAAAATATTATCAACAAAAATTGTTCATTAGGCAACTGAGGAATTGAGAGAAATTTTTAAGAAACCTGAGAGCAGCGCTGAACTGTTTCAGCTAATGATTTCTTCAGAAAAACCAATGGTAAGTGAATCATTAAAATTTGTGTTGATAGATTATTTACAATTTTTCAAAAATTGCTATTTGATCTTTACAGATCAGACAATATGCAGCTATACTTTTGAAAGAACGTTACTCCAAGTCAAAAAACTGGTCGAAACTTCCTCCAGAGATTCGTGCCAGGGCAAAAGAATTAATGACTCATGTAAGATTAAACAATTTTTTTGTACATGTCTGTTGGTCCTATAATTTCAACATGTTTTGAGAATTCATTATCTTTAGAGTTTAATTCAAGAAACACAAGAAACCGTAAGGAACTCTCTGACCCAACTGATTGGAGCAATCATGAAGCATGAAATCTCCAACAATGGATGGCCACAGATATTTCAATTGATCCAAGAATTAGCGACAAGTTCGGATCAAGCTAAGAAAGAATTAGGAATGTACACATTGGTGAAAATCACAGAAATTTCCACAGATTGCTACATTGTTCACAGAGAATCCATAATGAGATTAATGGGTCAAGTCATGCAGAGTACAACAGACTTAGGATCTCCTGTAGCATTCTATGTTCTCAAAACAATGCAAAACTTTGCTCCCTTCGTTGAAGGTGATCAGTTGGTAAGTATGAATCTTAAATTCTTTTTACATTTACTGTTTAATTTTCTATAGTAATATTTTTTTCTAATATGCCCTTCTTTATCGAATTCTTTCAGATGGTCAACACTTATCACGAAATGATGATCCCAGCAATGAATATTGTTGAAGCACTTACTACAAAGGATGAAACACGGGCCGTAGAGGCGATAGAACTTTTTGATGAGCTTTGCGAGGAAGCTATGACAGTTGTTGGCGCACGAGTGAGAGAACTCGTAGTTATGTGCCTGGCAATCGCGAAAAATCAAAATTTCGGTGATGAATTAAGATCTCGAGCGCTCAGTCTCCTCAACACACTGATAAAGATGAAGAAGAAAGCTATAGTTAAGCACAGAATTGTCAAACCTATCGTTGGTAAGCGGCGCTTGTATATCTTTCATTTTATAAGTTATAACAAAAAATGTAAAGTCGTTGATACTAAAGCGTAGAATATCAATTTTTATGATACTGGACAGATGTTCTTTGGGAATTGATGTCTGAAAAATGTGAAGAGGATCAAGATTTCTTTACCGACGAGAACGAAGAACAGTCGGTCTCGGTCCGAGCTGTGCACACGATACATCTTCTCGGTATTTATTTTCAACCGAACAAGCTCGTTCCCCATTTGGTGAGCCAGTTATCTTGACGCAAACATTGTTTTATTATACGTTTTTTCGAGCCTCTGTGTCATAATTTACTTTTTTATTTCATAGATTGAGCGCATTTATCCGGCAATTGGAGGCGAGGATGATCATGCGAAAAAAGCTGCATATTTGACAATAGCTGCACTGGCTGAAGGTTGCCCAGAGTACATACGAACTCACTGTCTACTGGATTTCGTACAACGCGTGCACAACGGCATGGCGTCCCATAGTTCGATCGTTAGGAACGCTGCGTACTACGCGACAGCAAATTTATCGGAATATTTGCAACCTGAGATCAGCCAATACGCTGATCAGTTTATTCCTATGCTTTTCCGATATCTCGATCAAGTCTATGCGTTGAAGGACCCATCGGACGCCGCGGATCTTCCTCATGGAATGAAACAAATATTTTACGCAGTCGAGACGTACTGCGAAAATTTGGAGGAAGGCCTCTTACCCTATTTACCGAATCTCATGCAAAAACTGTTAAATTATCTTAACAGTGGGACCTCTATTCAACTTCGCAAACTCGTTTTCAGCGCGATTGGCGCAATCGCGAATGCCACCAAGGACAACATGTTGCCTTATTTCCAAGATGTCATGAGACATTTGGATGTTCATCTCACTGAGCAGCAAACTGAGGAAACCATGCCCTTGCAGATCCAAGCTGTCGGTAGGTGACTTAAAAGCATGGATTTATTTTTTTTACATATTTCTTTTACGTTAGTTCGACCTTACAATTTTTACATCATTTTGAGAAGGCGCAGAATGACAGCGAGACTTGTTACTTTGTCTGCTTTACTGTATTATTATTATTATTAAAAATTTTCAGATACTCTTGGCGTTCTTATAAGAAGTATCGGAGGAGAACATCTGAAAGACGTGGTTGAGCGTTCTGTTCCTTTCGGTTTACATCTTCTTGCATCCACAGTAGATCCAGACGTGAAAACGGCAGTTTATGAATTATTCGCTGCAGTTAGTACTGTCATGAAAAAAGATATGGCGCCAGTCCTTCCTAAAATCGTAGAATATATGGTCGAGTCTGTACGAAGTACCGAAGGCGTCGTGGTGAGCATAATATTTTATATTAATATTCAATTCTGTTTGCATTTTATTCTTTTTTAATAGTGTTAATTTAATTAATCTTTTATGTTGCAAGACTCGTTATAAAGACGACGAAACGAGTGTTTTGTTTCCTCTTTATGACGAAGGAAGCGACAACGATGAGGAGGACATCGAAAATACTGATAACGAAGAGGATACCGATGACGAAGATATCGCCGGTTATAGGGTCAATACCTCTTACATCGAAGAAAAGGAGGAAGCTATACTAGCTCTACGAGATATAGCAGAATCTACAGAGTAAGAATTCCGATTACTTCAATATAATCTAAATTTAAAGTAATGGATAAATAACCGCGTGACATTAACTGATTGATTTTTTTCTGTCACAGAGAAGCTTTTCTACCATACATCGAGAAATGTTTTGAAGAAGTATTTAGAGTCACAAACCATCCTCACCTCGATGTCAGAGTAGCAGCGATCAATGCATTGGTTCAGTTCTGCTTAAATTTATCAAAAATAAACACGAACGAGGGTAAGGCTGCGTTGCAGAAAGCGTTATCGATATTTATACCGAAATTGGCGGAACTCGTGAGGCTCGATAACGAGACGGCTGTCGTATTGGATGCACTCGGCGCTTATACGAGCTTGCTCAAAGAAATCAAAGGGGACGTATTGATCTGCGAGGGCCATCGTGACGCAATAATAAATTGCGTTTTTGATGTCATGACGGAGAAAACCGAGTGTCAAGATCCGGACGATGCTGCCGGTAACGATTCCGAAAACGAGTCCGAGGAGGATGAACAACTCTTCGAATACGCTGGTGACGTCTTCGTCGAGCTGGGAAAAGTAATTCCATCGGAAGATTTTACTGTCTACTTTGGCAAAATTTTGCCGAAGCTAGAAGAAAGATGCGTGAGTATTTTTCGCAGTCCCCATCATTATTATTACCTTGAAGGCTATCAAAGGTTCTTACAATTTTGCTGAAATAAATGCGAAACATACCAGATTAGTTTGTATTGTTAAACTTATTTTGAATTGTAGAAACCGAATAAAACGGAGGCTCAGAGATCGTTCGCTTTTGGTACAATAGCTGAGTGCATAGTTGCGTTGAAAAATGCTTCGACTGTATTCGCGCGTCGATTGTACACTCTGTTCTCCAGGAGCGCCGAGGATACGAACCCGGAAGTGAGAAATAACGTTTTTTACGGCCTCGGAGAACTGATACTGCAGTCGAAAGAGGCGATGTTTTCGGAATACAAGAACATCCTCGCATTCCTCGAACCCGCGCTGGCCCGCGAGACCGATGATGGTCCACGTGATAACATAATCGGTGTTTTTGCGAGAATGATCATCGCCAATCACGCCGCAGTCGAACCGATCGAAAGCCGATTTTCTTTGGTCTTTGAACATTTACCTTTGCGTCAGGATTTCGAGGAATATCGGACGATATTTGACGCTATATTGACTCTCTATCAGGCCGGTCACTACGTTGTCAAGGAATATCTTCCGAAAATTCTCAGCCTCGCTATAAATGTGCTACACGAGAACAAGGCGCCGAATGACGGTAAATATTTTTATTCTTAAAAAAACAGTATTTTGGATAATACAATTGATTATACTATCTTTTCGCAGAAACGAAGGAATCCATCGTAAAAGTCATAAAAGCGATAAACACGGATTTCACTGATGTCTACAATGCCGTAACTGGACAACTTCCGACTGAAGTGATCGAGACTCTAATGCGAATATAAGAACTGAGCTTGGAGAGTGCTGATGAAAAATGAGTCAAACTCGCATCACGCGATTCACACTTTTCCATACATGGATTTAACGCATTAACACGATTTAGCCATTTCGCGATACTCAGAGTCTAGTCAGTCGCGACGGAAACAGGAAATCATCGAGAAACGATATGAGAATTTTTTTCACAAAAAAATTGTCGCGTATGCGAATTACTAAAATTAATACCGAGCAGGTTTTCTAATTGGTGCCTTTTGTAATCGACGTAAACATATTCTTTTGGAAATCCTGCCTTAAAAACAAACTACCAGTAATTATTTTTTAAATATTTGCTGGATCGCGAGGATGTGCGACGTTCGAAACGAAATTTGTAGAAAATATCTTAATAGTTTTACTGATTTTCCTCAAAGGAGAGGATATTGCTTCGAGTCTTCGTTCGAAAATCTTCCATGCTCGCACCGCAATCATTGTCCTCAGAGTAATTTTCAACAAAGAAAAGCCGAAGATAAAAGTTAATAACATTGACATAAAGGGATGAAACAACTGAAGTAAACATTATTCCTATATTCGAGATAAATGTAACTTCTTTTAACTGTAATAAAATTTCGAATGTTTTATATTGTTCCGGCGAGGTAGCTCTTTTTTTCCGACGTTCACCAGTATTTTTTCTAAGCCGACACTTCATTAAGCGAAGTCGATCGTGAGTATCGTCGATAAGAGATTCCATAGGATAGCTCAATCACTACGAACACAATTTTCGTACGAACGCGAGATTTCTTCGTGTGTGAACAATTTAGTGATATCAAGTGCTGGGTTGATATCATGACGTTATCGTATGGCGCAGGTATAGATAGATAGTCGCCCTGGACGGACACTCGGTGAGGTTCAACAGTGCTCGATCGAGCCTTTGTCCCGTGGGAGTCTCGACTGTCATCCCTTCCGAAAACAAACTCACAAAAATCTACAGAATCAGAGTCTCGTCTTAAAATTGATTAAGAACCAACGAAACTGATTATCAATGAATTTTCTTCAAACTAAAAATATTTTTAAAAAATAATCATACATCTTGAAGATCGTGTAAATAATTTAGAAAAACTGTATTATATTTTTTCAACGCTTTTGACGAGAGAATAAAAAACAAAATTTTTTGACGTAACATTTCACGGGTGATCGGAATAGTGAAAAAAATGACTGCACGGGATTCTTGGGGATCGGCGAAGCGTGATCGAGGAATACCGATGATCGATAAGACCGTGCGTGAACACATGTTACAATAATATACAAGAGCGGCAATCTGGTCAATATAGAGAGGGAGAGAGCGTGAGAGAGGTGCACAGGAATCTCGAGAGTTTCTCTTCATTCCCGTACGCGATGTCTTCGTGACTCGACGATCGCCGGGCCTCGAGTTTTGCACGATTCGACGAGTGCACTTTTATTTTTCTGAAATTAACGTGCCAGTTCGTGAAAATAAACAAAAGTGAAATCGGATATTCGGTGCTTGGTGGAAACAATGATTCGAACGGAGAGTGGAATTTAGCTACTGGGAATTTGGTAAGAATTTTCATTAATTAATATAACAGAATAAAATAAAAACTCGGTATTAAAAAGATTGCGTGAGAAATTGTCATGGTTTTTTTTTAACTATGTTATTGTCGAATATGATGAAGTCAAGTGACAAAAAATGATGCGATGCACGATGCAAAAAAATAACACGACTCCCACTTTTTGGAGACTGTGTAGGCGACGGAGGGAGAGAGAGAGAGACGAGGCTCCAAGAGTAATCGAATGGTTTTCGAAGAAAGCCCGATTCGACGAATCCAATGACGGTGTATTAACGGAGAAGACGATCGGGTGAATGCGTGGGCGTCTGTTGTCCTTGGCTTATCATTATTCAAATCCCAAAATTACACGATAAATCAATTCTTCAAAATAAAATACTCTTCAAGGGACCCGAATTAACGAAAACTTGAAATCGTCTCGAAAAAAGCGAAAAAAACAAAAGTCTCGAAAGTCCTCTAATTTCGTTCTTTTATCTTTCTTCTCAATGTATTCAATTTCGGCTAGAGAAAAAGATTTGATTTGATTCTTTGTGTGTCGAGCCAGAGATTTTTTTCTCCAGCTTGGCAGGATGCTATTAAACCGGACAAAAGTCGCGGCTCGTCTGTTAGAAACGAAAAGAAGAAGCCGGTGTGGTCCTTCCTCCCGAGAGTCTCATCGTTCGACAACTGACACACAACTCCTATGTAGTTAATTCGTTCGTAAAGCTCACAGGACACGTATGAACGGGTCTCACTCTCATTGTTTTGAAAAAATAATGTCCCGTGATCAAAAATCGACGGACCATAAACGAACGCCCGTATGACTCTTTGTCTGCCTAAAATTGCTTATTTCCCACTTATCATTTTTATTCAATCCTTAACGCATGTTTCAAAAGTTATTTTGATGAAAATAATTTTTAGGCTAACCTTACACTTAGTTTACGAAAAATAATCAAAAAAATATTGTTATGAAAAGAAACATACTCTGAATAATTTCCAGAAGTGACGAATTTGAAAATTTCTGGCTCTTTCGTACAATTCCAGACGTGAGTCTATTTTGACTTACGAGCCATTGTACTTTATTCGCATATTTATAGAAATTGCTCGTGATCAAGACCGCGAGGCAGGCATTTCCGGTTCCCGCGTAGATTAGTTAGTGGGCGAACGAAAATTCGTGACGAAATTCAACTCGATATGATTTTGGTGAATGAAAAAAAGACAAGAGTCCAAGAAAAATTCAGTTAGTGGATTCGCCGATAAAAATTCATCTCTGTTTTTCGTAGTGAGAGACGCAGCTGTGAAAACAGAGAGGGAAATGAGTGAGGAAATTTGATTAAAGCTTTTTATTTTATCGGACGTCAATCAATAATAATAATAATAATGATAACGAAATTTTGAAAAATAAAGAGAATCAAAAAATGTGGAAAAAGGAATGCAAACAGCTTTAAACTGAAGTTCTGATTTTGGAATAATGAAGCATTTTGAGAGAAATGTCAAAAAGTGTTGCAATTAGCCCCGGCCTCGTGGCATGTTGTAATAATACGTTTCGTTTCGGAGTGCGTGTGCCGAGTCGTCGCGGGCTTAGTTGCAACCGGAGCTCCGACTGGAGAAAGTTATTTTTTACGGTTTTCGAAACCGCTTGCGAAGACGAGCGACGCCGATGACGAGGACGAGGACGACTCGTCGCCGGCGAAGCGAATGCTGTCGATGTCCACCTGGCGATTGACCTTCACGAATCAATGACAAAAAATACGAACTTCTACTACATCTAACGTATTTTACTTCTATAAAGAAAAATTTATAAACTAAATCGAATTTTTTTCGCAAAAAGAAAAAATTCGAATATTAACAAAAGACTTTGAGTGCAGGAAGTAACGATTTAAAAAATAAAGAATGAAATAAATTAACAATCGTGAGAATAGGACTGAAAATATTTTGAATTTATTTTTGGTAAAAAAAAATTTATACATTTTGTAAATGAAAGGTAAAATACATTATTTGAAGACAAATTGTTTGCAAAAATAAAAAATAAAACTATTATCGAGTGTTAATTAATTATAAAAACTGGGTCCTAGCTGCAGGGAGACAGATTTAAAGGAGTTAAAGGAAGGAAAGAACGAAAATGGACAATCGTGAGGACACGACCGGAGAGCGGTTGAGAGGTTCAAGCATCGAGTGATTCATGCGGGAAAAAAAAGAGTTTGCTTTTGTGGATTGAGACCAAGAGTGAAGATTTTCGTGAAGAAAAATGGACGTCGAACTCGTGACGAGGACGTCCCTCAGCTCGCTCCACAAGATCGACGAAGGTATGATCGTTTCGCCGAACAGCCTTGACGAGTGGACATGGTCCAGTTTGAGAGTAAGTCCAAATTTTTGCTTAATTATAAACTCATTAAATTTTCAATAATTTTTTTGCACTTCCTTTTACGTTCATAATAACTTTGACAATTCTTTCATGATTTTACTAATTTAAAAGTTAATAACTTTTTCTCCTACCTCAAATATTTATTAATTATCACATCGCTGTAAAAAAAGAAAACAAAAAATAAAATTAGCAAACAATCAGAATTACAGATTAGAATGACTTTTGATAGGGTACTTCCATATTATTTATAAAATGTTCAATATTTACAGTCTGTTTTATATTTCATATTAAAACTACATCAATCAACATAATAAACCACTTTTAATTCGTAATCCAAGAAAAAATGCATTGTTTCGAAATAATGGGGAAAAAAATCATCCTTTGAACTGTTTTTTTTGTTTGCATAAAAATTATTCATTAACAATGCATAATGTCGATCATTATCGCGCGCAATCATCATCACTGAAATTAATCGAGTCTCTTACGCCATTATCCGTTTAACTGGTTCTCCGATCTTTTTTTAAAATCGTTTTTCTCATGGAATTCCGTACTGTCGAGGTTCCGCAAGTATAATCGAGCCAGCGAGTGGAAAAACTATGGGAAAAAAAAATCAATTATATTTTTTTTATCGAGGTTGGCCACGTGACGCTTACAAACCGGAAGTACGGATAGCTCGTTCAATTCAGTTACACACTACCGTCCGGTGAATCATCTTATCAACTCCTTTCTTTTTAATCTCCTCGAATGACAAGCAAAAATACTTTTACAATATAGAACGTTTTTCCGATGCTGTTATCCAAGTGGTTCGTGGCAAATTGAATCAGTGAATTTATCATTCAGGCCTTCGAGACTACGAAAAAATTAATCTTGGCTCGGCATTCCAGAACGGGGACACGAAAAGATTTGGTCTGATTTGCTCCATGTTTATTTCACTTTCTAAATATATCTCGAGTGGGAATAATGTATTGTTTGATCCATATTCCCACCAATTTCGCATTATATTTATCCACTGACACTATTTTATCTGACACTCTGAACATTCCCTATCAGAAATATTTGATAAGTTAACGCGATGAGCCGATACCTGTCGAGGGGATTCGATCCACTACCTGGAAACTAGTTGGAAGAAAAAGAAAGAGCGGAAAAAAGAAATCGATCCTCAATCACGACCGTGGCCTTCGCCAGGCGCTCTTTCTTAATCCCTGATTACAGACCGAGTTACGACGTTTCCTCGTACGAGGAAAGACTCTGAATTTTCCTATATCGTTTCATAAAACGAGGAAAATTTCAGCAGAAATTATTCGAAATAATAATACGCATCAGATATTTAAACATAAATTAATTTTTTTTAAATGACTTGTTTGAAATTTTGGTAAAATTGGAAAAAAATATTTTTTTCAATTAATAAAATAATAAATTGCGTGAAGAAAAAAAAAATTTAGAAAAAATCAGAGAAGGATTGCCGAATGGTAAATTTCCAAGATGGGCCGTGGCGAGTTTAAATTTTCTTCCAGATGGAATTGAAGATCAATATCAAGGCAAATGCCATGACGCTCGTGTGCGCGAGGGCTGCGAGGGTGGAGAAATTCGCCGCTGCCATGGTGTCGAATCATCGCACAAGACTGCGCGACCGTTCTCGCCGAAATTTCGCTAGAACGAGAAGAATCGTACGAGCGTCTGCGCCGTATCGGATTTTTATCCGCACCGCGAGTGGCGAAAAAAAATGCACCCGGGAGCCCTGGAGCTCCTGAGCTCCGAAAATCGTTGAATTTCTCTGGCTCATTCGATTTGAAATTCAGACGGGAAAACTCACTCGAGGACCGGCCTAAAATTTTTCTACGCAATCTTTAAAAAAATCAAATAACAGTGAACCAAATAATTCAAGACTGAAGTAATACAAATTGAAAAAAAAAATGTAAAACATAAAAATCAAGAAAATAAAATGCACCGAGAAATTTGCTCTTTTGGTGCACGAGATCGACTTTTGTTCGAAAATTGTTCGAGGAAGCATGGATCGATTTTTCTATAACCGAGGCGTGTTTAATTGCACATCGACGCACATGAGCAGGACGACTCGGAATAAATTGATATTTATGCGAAGTGCGGAATCGTATTGACGAGAGCGGGCTACCGTTCTCGTTCCGTACTCCGGTCACGTACGCGTATATTTGTATACGAACAGGTTCTAATTCAAGTGAAGGAAGGACAGTCTTCCTGGCGTTCTAACACACTCAATAAAATTCGTGCCGTGTCTTGCTCTCGCCTCCGGCACCTCTTTCTCGCTCGCGAAAAAAAAGGTGCGTAAAAAAGTGGGAGATTCGCGGTCGGAGCGTGTGTACGTACGTACAATTACGAGTCTTCGAATCGTCACAATTTTCTCCTTACGCGACACAGTCGTCGATAGATCGCATTGGCGAACGGTCGATTTTTTTTGCATTTTTGTAGAACCGACGATTTTTTTTTTTTTTTTTTTTTTTTTTTTTCTTTTTTTTTTTTTTTTTTTTTTTTTTCATTATCTCAATATCGAATCTCATTTCCTTCTCGCTTTCCGCCTATCCGGAATGGATCTCCGCTACGTGCGCGTACCTAACTCACGATACGTGTCTCGTTGATTTTGCAGAAACAGTTCGAGTTCAAAAACCTCGAAAAGCTGTACTCAATTTACCAGAGAAGACTGCAGAATGGATATCTGTCGCTTTTCGTTCTACTGCAATTGGTCCTCGGTGTCACGCACTGTACCGTTTTAATAATGACGGTGAGCTGCAAAAAAATTAAATAATTTATCAAATATGTTATTTAATGATCTATTTCTTGTTTTAATAATTTATTTTTTATATAGGGTAACAGGGAGCGTGCTTAAGAAAATATTACGATTCCAAGGGTTTAAATATGCTGAATCTTTTGTTTTTTAATCACAATTAAAGGAAAGAAATAAAATTTTCAGCTGCCATGTGAAAAAAAGTTTTTTTCAAAATATATTTATTTATTAATTTTATCTTAATTTTTTGTTGAAAACGTCTCACTCCCAAAAAATTATCTTTTTCTATCTGCTATATTAATTGATTTTTAATTACAGTTTTTGTCGAAATGTGTTTCCAAATCAAAAACTATTTCATATTAAATTTTATCAAATTTTGAAATATTGAAAATTTTCACCAAATTTTTTGGGTACCTCATTTTGCCCGCCTTACTCTATTAATATTTATTTATTTTGTTTATCATAATATTCATGATTTAGTTTATGAATATTTATAATTTTATTTATTAATTTATAAGAATGAACATTTTAAGATAAAATATATTTTCAATTAAAAAAATACATACCATGTGTGTTTATAATTACTGATTGATTTGTAGGTCGAGTTTGAAGCCTCGTTGCCGGACGTAGTAACTTCCAGCGTCGTCGGTGCACTCTTATTTCCGGTTATAGCCCTTTCTTTCAGATCTAAACTTATCGCCAGGGAGCCTTATCTTCCGGTCGTCCTTTCCTGTATCATAATCGTGCTCCTCGTCGTCGGCGATCTGGCCGTACCTCTCTGGTACACTTTAAATTGCACCGAGGACATACCTGCGATAAGGTAAACAAACATTTAACATTTACGATTAAAATTGACAGCGACGTTCATCCTATTAATAGACGCTGAAGTTTCCATCAATTATTTCCTGAAAATGTCTCTTATAAAACCATACTTCATAACTTCATCGTCTACATCGAAAAAAAAAATTTTTAGATAATACATTTTTCCATTAATTCTTTTTAAAATCGTGTTCGTTGCGAAATTTTTTTTTTTCTGCACGAAAATGTAGATTGCTTTACAATTTAACATTTCTAATTGTCAGTTACAGTGGCTAGATAAATGTCGCTAAACGTGCGTTTAAAATATAATTTGTTATTTATCGCGTGAATTGCACGGAGAAACGAGCATTATCATTTCCTCGCGATAGAGAAACTTCAGAAAAAAAATAATAGTACCGCTCAATGCGTATTTGTATACGTTATTACGTTATACATATAAAAAAGAGTGCCTTCTCGAACTTCAAGCAGTGCTAATTACTCGGGGTTCCTAATTATCAGTTTCGTCCTTGACTAATAATTTTCTCCCGTCACACACCGAGCGGTTTGAAATATATTTTACGCTCTTCCCATTTCCATCATAAAATTATATTTACGTTTTATCTTGACGATTTGCGACCTGCATCGCGACAATACTCGTGATTTTGTTTCAGACCCGCATACGCGACTCATGTCCTGCTCGCTTGCTACGTTTTTCTACCACTGACGGAGAATCTGCACGCTTTTATTCTCGGGATCACGGCTACGCTATGCTACTTGACGAGTCTGTCCCTCGTCACGTACAGAAATATGTCAGACTACACGGGACGAGTGAGTTTACTCCAAAATAATTACAAATTTTTTAAATTCTTGAAATGAAATTTCAAATATTTTCATAATTAATTAAATAAAAAAAGTGTCATTTTAATAATGCGAAATTTATTTTTAGATCATCGCAGATGCAATTTACTTCGCCTGCGTCAATGGCCTCGGTCTTTACTTCAGATTTATGAACGAAATAGTCATCAGACGATCCTTCCTCGACAGAAGAAAATGCGTCGAATCGACCCTGAGACTCAACTACGAGAAGGATCAAGAGGTAAAATTTAATAAAAGCGAAAATCATATCGCGACTCGAAATCAGATTTAGAATTTTTTTTGCATTTTTTTAGGAACAGTTGACAAGGAGTATACTGCCTCAGCATTTCGCTGCGAAGATTAAGAAAGACTTTCGAGACATATTTAAATTTATAGAGGAACACAAGAAGCCTCCACCGAAGGGTCGACGAAGAAAGTAAGTTTGATGTCGTGAAATTGGAATTCGATGAAATTTTCAAGAGTAGCGTGTACACGTTGACAAAGTAAATCTTTGATTTTCAGTGATCTCTACGTTGAGACTCACAACAACGTGAGTATTCTCTACGCCGACGTTGTAAACTTTTCCGGACTGACGGTGACCCTGCCGGTGAGAAAGCTCGTTGAGACTCTGAACGACTTGTTCGGCAGTTTTGACGAGGCCTCGGAACGGCACAACGTTTTGAGAATTAAATTCCTTGGTGACTGCTATTATTGCGTGAGCGGAGTGCCCACGCCGAATATTCATCATGCCAAGAGCTGCGTGGACCTGGGTAAAAAAAGATTAAATTGAATTATCTCTAAAATACGATCGAAAACATATTTTTCATAAATGTTTGTACTTACAGGCCTGGACATGATAAAAATAATAAAGGAAGTTCGCACTAGAGTCAGACGCGAGAGTGGAGTCGACATAAATATGCGAATCGGTGTTCATTCAGGAAAAATAATATCAGGAATTTTGGGAGCGAATAAATGGCAGTACGATGTCTGGTCGAGAGACGTCGTGATCGCCAATAAAATGGAACAAACCGGAAAGCCGGGCAAGGTGCACGTGACTCAGCAGACGTTGAATCTCCTCGATGCGAGTCAGTACGACTGTGTGCCGGTTGAATCGCTCAACGACGAGACTTTAAAGAAATACGACATACGGAGTTATCTGATAACGCCGAGCGTGCAGGGATCGCCGATTTCGCAGGTGAGCTATATCAAGAATTTCTGTAAAAAAATAACAAAGTAACGTAATTAAGAAACTAAAATAGATAACAAGAAAATTGTAAAACTGTATATCACATTTTTTTATAATCCAATTTTACGACTTTTAGTTTTTGCATTTTTTGCTTTGGTGATTTTCAAAAAAAGTACACGTTGACAGCCGAAGACTTTGTTGTAGAACAGCGAGAAGATCTTGCCTGCGACGAAGCCGTCAACACCGCCAGCCCAGAGCAAACATTACGTCCGTTGGTACAGCGTCAGACCGAGCACAAGCGTTGGAGCTTCGTCCAGGAGCGCCCGAAGGGTCACAACCTCCAATATGGGCAACAATCACGCCGACGTGTTCGCCGGGACTTTTCGACGACGAACTCACTTCATGGACTCCTGCCTCAAGGATTACCACCTCATGCTCAAAGCCGCGGACGCTGAAATGGAGAATGCTATTAAACAGATGCCTCTCAGTAAATGGGAGTGAGTTGAAAAAAAAATTTTTTTAGACGTTCGGAAGTTTAGAAACAAAAAAAATTTTAATAAAATTTGGTTCAATTACTCAGTGAATATGAGAAGGAACACATTGAAAAAAATAAGATTCTCACGTTTCTGGTAGAATGACGTTTTGTCCAATTTTCTTTAAAACTTCAACATTTTAATTTTTACTACAAAGTGCAAAGGAGTCGTAACAATAATTTAAAAATTCGTATTTTTTCACATTTTAGGCAATGGTTCAAATGGGAACATATAAATCCTCTCTTCATAACATTTTCGCGACTCAGTTGGGAAATCCCGTTCCTGCGAGAGCCTGATCCACTCTTCAAATTCTACGTGGGATGTGCAGTTCTCGTCTTACTCTGCATGGGACTAATATTTCTAGTTCCAACGATATTGTCCTCAGAGTCAGTGTTTTGACAGTTGCAATCCAAATTCATGAATATAGACATTCATTATTAATTGTTTTATAAAAAAACTAATAAATGTTTATGGTTCCAGGTGGCATACAACTACAACGTTCAGCTATACGATCGCTGTACTTTTTCTTGTCGCACTTTTGCCCCTGACGTGGATGCACTTCGTTTGGAATCGGTGTAAAGATCCACACGACGAATGCGAAGGCCATGTACCTCAGCCCAGAAACAAACTGTTGCATTTTATGTATCAAACCAGTATAAAGGTTAGATAAAATGGATTTGAATGATTATTTAAAATTAAATTCAGACTTTGGTCGCTTTTTAACAAAGATAAATCTTTCATAAGGTTGTCTGGAGTGCAGTTTTGAGAACAACGTTGTATCTGGTGATAACAGTCATGCTCGCAGCCTGTGCAATGTTCGACATGTTGGTAAGAAATATTTTCATGAAGACTATAAGATTGAAAATTTAAAACGAGTTTAGAAAAATATTTGACAACCGAATTTTTGTATTTCAGTTTGAATGCAAAAATGTTGATAAATTAGCGAGCAACAATGCAACGGCAAGTGCAGCTGCAAGTGGCGCAGCGGATGTCGATTGTCTCTCGACACCTTGGGTAAGTCAAAAAAATTGTGCAACCATTTATCGAGATTGTAGTGCGATACTCAAAAAGACGTTTTACATAAATCCAATATAATATGACGATAAAAAAATAGTCTATGAAAATGAGAAATGTTAAAAAGTTGAAATATAGGGAAAAAAATGTTGTCTGTTTGCAGCAAATGTCAGAAGCGTGTTCGCTGGCGATTCTCACGAGTTTTCTCTTCTTGAGGGTTCATTTTGCCCTGAAACTGTTGATCGGTGTTGGAATCGTTGGTTTCTATGCCTGGAACATTTCGTCTCATCGATCGCTCATTTTTCAATCCGGAGATACCTGGAATCCGCATTTAGAACCACGGTTGGCTCACATACTTAATGTTGTTTTTCTTACATTCTCTCTTCATCTCATAGATCGTCAGGTAAAGACAAAATCCATTGATATGAAGATACAATTGCAAAAATTAAAAAAACAACTGCAAAAATATTTAAAAAACGTCATTTATTCAGGCCGAATATTTAAGCAGGCTGGATTACCAGTGGAAACGTCAATTAATGAAGGAACAGGATGAAGCATTTCACACAAGAAACGCTAATAAGCTCTTGCTGCGAAATATTCTACCTGAACATGTTGGTAAGTGTAAGAAAAGAAAAAACTAACAAATAATACACAGCAGTGTCAATATAAGAAAAATAATTATTCAATATTTTCCAGCCGATTTTTATTTGAACATGAATCGAACGGACGAAAACGAACTATATCACAAATGTCACGAAAACGTGGCGGTGATGTTTGCTTCGTTGACAGACCTATCGATAGACGAGAGCAACATTCTCATCGATCTTAATGAGATAATTTGTGAATTTGACAAATTATTATTTGAGCCAAGTTACGTGTGTAAAATAGAGAAGATAAAAATAGCTGGAACAACGTACATGGCAGCTTGCGGTCTGGAAGCACATAGGAGAGACTCTATGGTAAATGAGGATAAGAATGAAGATCACGTGGTCAAGATTATGGCAGAATTTGCAACACGAATGATGGCAGTGCTTGACAGGCTAAACGGCGAAGCGTTTGCCAATATGAAGCCTTACAAGTAAGAATTTTCGTCTCCTCGACTTCAATTTTTATTCGATAGTGATAATAAGTAGATAATAATCAACAGACTTCGTATTGGGATATCTCACGGAGAAGTGACTGCCGGAGTGGTTGGGTCGCAGAAGCCTCTTTACGATATCTGGGGAGACGCGGTTAACATGGCATCGAGAATGGACACGACTGGAGTGCCTGGAAAAATTCAGGTTTCGAATAAATTAATGAAATTTCACAATTAGATTTCTATGTAAATTGGTTTCCACTAATTTTGAAGTTTGTTTGCATTCAGATCACAAAAGAGACTGCGGCAGTTTTGGAGCACAATGGCATAAAGTGCGATTTGCGCGGCGAAACATGGGTCAAGCCAAAAGGTCTCGTGACAACGTATTTTATAGCTGTTGACGAGAGGAGGCATCTTCAGAGAATAGAATCCTTGGAAGAAACAAATCTGTGATGAAGTTCATGACGGAGAGTCACCTGATCGAGGGAACAAAAGGAAAGAAATATGGAAGCGATCCTCGAATATTTTGATCGGTCGAGGGATGACCGAATAAAGACCAAAGACGGGATTTCTGCGAGACCAAAGAAGCTTGTCGAGGGACCAGCACGATTCGCTCTCACTTCCGAGTGGATGATGATGAACATCGCGCTCGAGAGTCACAAAAAAGCGCGGTTACGGCGAGAACGGATTCTCTCGCCGCGCGTCCCGAAGCAACATTCTAGAGACTTTAAAACCATTATTTTTTTAACGATAACAGGGAGTGCGCGAAGAATTTTGCATCGCCCGCATATTTGTAAATAATTATGTAAATATATCGTATAGTTTTCGAAGTGAAGATATGACAAGACAAAAGAGAAAAGCCACGACGAATTATTCCGACTGATATAATAGAAGAAAGAATTTTCGAATAAAAAATTATATTTATTAAAATTCCAGAATCAAATGATGAGACTTAGTTTTATACTGTTTTTATTCCTTTCTTTAGGCAGGCAAAAAGCTTTAACACTTCCTCCGCAAACCGGGGTCACTCGTGCCTCGGCCAAAACGAAATTCCTCAAAAACGTCGTGAAAAGAGAAGAGCCAAATACATTGTATAATAAAAACATGCTTTTTTCTTAATTTTATAATTTATACATTGATTTCTAATGTATTGAGTGAGTGAAAAAAACAGAGAGACACAAATGACCCCGGTTTGCGGAGGTAAGGTGCTCAAAATACGTTTGCGGAGGAAGTGTTAATATTGCCGGAAAACCGGTGGAATATGGTACAGAAATGTTGCATTTTGGCACTATATCTTTAAAAAATAAAATTCCGACAAATTGTTTGTCTACACCTGTACTGAAAAATTCATTGCCGAATTAGAAAATGCTTCCAAAGAAATTTTATTCCAAAGCTATCTAGATTCAATATTATTTCGTTTAAAAAATTCATTAAGACCAGAGTTTGAATAATTTCTCTTACAAATTTTGGTTTTCAATTATTAATTATTTTTTAAACATCTAATAGTAAAATAGTAATGTCGATTTTACTCTACACACCTTTCCCAGTTGTCACAGCCTCATATTCCATTTTCCAATCTTCTCCTTAGCTCCACTGCTTCCCTTCGGATCGCGCTCGCAGTTGACTTACCATACCGAACATGTATTCGCATATGTCGAAAATCATTTTTATCGAAAAAAGTGTTTGAACGAAAAAATGAGTCTGGAAGACACCTGCTGGAACTCGCCGACAAAGAACTTTCACTCGTCTATAATGGAATGGTACGGGGACCAAAAAGGTAACGATAACAATGATTTTATGAAAAGTTCATCCCCTGGATCGATCAGGCCGTTCTCATGTAATCGATGACAAACGAATGCGAGTTCTCAGAATTATAAAACTCATCCGTCTGAAATTGTTCGATAATAAACATCACGCGCTGTCTAAGATATCAAAAATTTTATATATTTTTACAGTGTAAAGACACGTCATTAATAATTTATTGAAGACTGTTAACTCCGTCCAGACTTAGGATAATAATTTTAATCAATTTGTTTACAGTTTCCTGAATTCTAATTTCTAAAACTCGGAATGGATTTTGACATCGAACCACCTTATTAACCTTTTATTTTTCGACAAATGGAAAATCTAATAATAAAATTCCCTCCAAAAAATGTAAACATACCCGATGAGAGGAAGGAGTTCGTAAAAAGATAAATTTTAAAAGCTATCGTGTACTTGTACGCTTGTGTACGAAACGTGATAAAGAAAGCGGTCCACTTTATTGTCAGATAAAATATAGATAACAGAATAAAGTTCGTAATACACGTGAATAAAAATAACAATGCGCCGCGACGTTAGAGGAGCAACAGGAATGATTCGAGGGTCTATTTCAGACCGCAGAGACAATTTCCATACGTTGCCTCTGTCTCAAATCCGAAACACACATTAATAATAAATTTTCGTCTATGCAGCAACGAATTTACATCGCTCGGGGTTTTTTTCCCCAGAAATCTTCGATACCCTTCTCAAATACGTTGAAGAAATTCCAAATAAATAACCAACGATCAACAAAAATGTGGGGCGCCCTTGTGTAACCTTCTCGGGTCAAACAATATTTTCATTCATTATTTTTCGGATACATTTACATCGAGTAATATCGAATATAATTTTTTTATCATTTTTATGATTAACACTTCATTATTAAATTGATATATCCGAAAAGTTGTTAAGATCACAATCACTGTTATCACCGTCCACAATTGCAGTGTCACTATCGATGTAAGCCCTGGCTTTGGATTTCAATTGTTCGAGAACTTCTGATGAAAGTGTTTTTTGTCGCGAATTAATTAACACAGGTGATGGGTTTCTACCAGGTGCAGGATTAGTGTTACAGCCTATCATAACAAAATGGGAAGTGTAGTCAATCTCGATGATCCGTTGTACGAAAATGCCTGAAAAATAATACGAGAGCGTGTCGATATCATAATACATAGACAGACGCATTTTAAACACGTAGGGAATTGAAAAATCATAAACACTAATGAAATTTGGCCAGAATCGTCTTATACGTCAAATAACTGAAAAAAAAAACTTTTTTTTTCAAATTTTTCATTCAATGTCTTTCTTGAATAATTGTGACTAATTAAACACGTTCTTAATACTGCGTGCATGCCTAAATATCTAAAAAGCGTATTTTCGTTGTTCCATTCATCTCTGACAAAAATTACATAAATGACAAAACTTTTAAAAAAAGAATACTCGCAAATTTTTCGTAGAGCATTATGTTTTATCTAAATTTCATCAAATTTTTATCATTTTCATTTTTAGCATCGGAAGAGAAACATTTTGCTTTTAGCATTTTCTGTTCATGAAAGTTTTATTGATGAAACTCACCGACATCTCGTTCTGCGGTCCGATAAGTTGCGACAAAGTCACCGGTGGAGTTACGACGAGCGGTGGCGAAAATAGTGATGGGCCCATCAGGGTTAATTTTTTTATATACCATGGTAAACGAATCTGAGTCCGTCGATGAAATGCTTACATTTGCACATTTTGCTTTCGGGATCCCCGGTGGTGGAGTGGTCGCGATAATATGCCATACGCCTGAAAACTTTTTAAAATCGACATAAAATATATATGTCTATTGCATATGAGTTAACGAGCTTACGTATTTTTATTTAAATATAAAAAATTTATTTACCTTTTGTAGATCAAGATTAACGGTTTCTTCTTGGGTCGGACATCTTGCTGATGCGGACGAGCCAATAACAAACGCAATCGTCAGTACTTTAATTAGATACTTGTTGATCGTAATTTCATTCATGTTTAATCCGATTCAATTTATTCTTTTTTCAAGTAGGTAGATTCAGAGAAAAAATGGATAAGTCTGCTGTGGAAAGTGTATGTTCAAAAATTGAATATTTCTACGAGAATAATTGAGTGGCTGACGCGTAACGGATGCTTTGGGATGAACTCCGTCGCTCCTTGCAGACCGATATACATATAGGGGCAATCGGAGCCGATAGTGAGAGTAGATAAATAGGAATAGGAAGATTTACTTTGCTCTTCAGAATCAGGAAGGCGACATTGATAAGTAGCGAAGAATTTCGAATAGAATAAGTTTCGAACGTAAAAGTAGAAATTTCAAATCACGAACCAAGTATTTTTCAGAAAAATTGATTAGCAACAATAGGAAAGAATTTTTGTTATATTCGTCACTCGAGCTGAGATGGTGGAATATTTATCCAGTTAACGTGAAAAAATGCTGTTACTATTATCAAACTCATGAACTTGACGATAATTTGTTCGTGCATGGCTATTAGACTGTTCCAAATAAAACGAAGATTTTTTTTTTCGGTCCCATACCAAAATTTCGTGAAGAGTCACAAAAAAAAAATTGTGTATAAATTTGAACCCTCTATCTTCATTTTTCAGCTAGCGCTCGTCAGAATAAGAATTTTCGGCGAAAAAACTTTTTTTTCGCTTATTTTTTTATAATAAATAATTAAATATATCAAATATCAAAAAATCCGCAGTATGTTTCTGTAGGAAATAACATTCTTTTAAAAGATTACTTTTTGTCGAATTGGAAAAATCAACACCGCCTTCTTGAGAGCTAATTAAATTGCAATTTGTTCTATAATTTTTATGTTTATTTATTGAATATCAGTTATTAAACAACAAATTTACCGAAAATAATTTTTTAATTTACTTTGGAAGGAATATTTATGATCTAAGAACAACGTTTTTGTGCTCCAAATAATGTAATTATTACTGAAGCTATTAATATTCTCTGTTTTTAGAAATAATGATTTTTTCGTAAATTCTCTTATTCCTGCT
>JAPYYX010001631.1:0-23013 GCA_030522605.1 Cremastinae sp. B BG-2022a | reverse complement strand
GTTTTACAACATATTTTCTACTACAGCTTGGAGTATAATCCCGTAAATGTACTTGCCTCATTTTTTTACAGCATATATGCTGTTTTTTTGTAGATTTTCTAATTTTTCAAACCGTCCTCACGGAGGAATGGATTGACTAAAAAATTTGAAAAAATAGGTCAATCTTTTGTTGATTTTTCTCTATCAATTGGTTTATTTTGTTAGAAGTCGATCCATCCACCCGTTCCGGAGATATGATAGTTTTAAAAATAAAAATCTCAATTTTCGTACCGGTGCTGTTTCTTGGAGTCATCGGAAGGATGTAAGAAGTATTCCTTCATATTGGACATACGTCCTTTGCGAGAAATTTTGAAATTTGCGGGTTCAGGGGCGAAGCCCGTGATGGGGCCCAGAGGTGAAACCTTGGCGGGGGGGGGGGGCTGACTAAAAAATAAAAATAAAAATTGTAAAATGAAAAATAAAATATTAAATTTTTTTTTTGAACAATATAAAAAAATAAAATAAAATCTTAAAAAAAACTTTTTAAAAAGTAAAAAAGTACGCCAAGTAATGAAAGAGTTGTTACGAAAATTATATGAAATCATTTTGTAACCAAGTGAAAAAAATATAAAGATTTTTTGCATGGATTTGACAATGAAAAATTGGCGTGTATGGGTAAATTTCGTCGCTCGAAAAAGAGTTTTAGATTAATGTATGAAAATAAATCTACCCGTACAACAAATTTTTAATTTTCGAATCCATGCAAAAAATGTTTATATTTTTTTCACTTGGTTACCAAATGATTTCATATAATTTTTGTAACAACTCTTTCATTTTACTTGGCGTAATTTTTTACTTTTTAAAAAGTTTTTTTTTTAGAACATTTATATTCAGAAAATCATACTGCTTTGCTTAATTTTTCAAATCTCTATTCACTGCGCGTTACACATATTGCCAAAAACATGATGCATACGCATGCATGCATATGTATAATATGTAAAAATAAAAAAATTTCTTGTGTATCTCAACTTACAGTTTGGAAGGTCATTTTGAGAACTTGATTATTAACTTATGACAAAAAAAGGTATATGCCACATACATAGGTATGTACATATAAGTAAAAAGTTCCACAATAGTCGTGCGTACTCCGATGATCGTTAAGAATTGAAAAAATTTATGTTTCATCAAGATAAATAAAAAATATGCTGGTTCTTTCCTTGATTTCGAGCCGATAGGTCTGTTGACGTTGGAACGAAGCGATTTGCCACGGGAAATGATTTCGATCGTAATAAACGCCGGAAAGTATAAAATAGCGTGGAAAAGGCCGAGATAACCACGAAAATAAAGAGGTCGAACACGGAGGAGAAAACGTTGGTAACGTCGGCAGAGACGATCTAAGCGGGATTAACGATTCGACGGGCGGGTAAAAAAGGACCCTCCAGAATATCCCAAGGGAATCGTAACCCCATGAGCAGGGACCGCGGGGTCGAAAAAAGAGACACGAAGCAAGAGCGTGTATAGAGTGTCCCTCGCGATTGGCCATGCTTCCCATAAAATATTTAAAGCGCCAGAATCGGTCATTTTGGAAACAGCATCACTGTATCTCACAGCTAACCTATCCCGCTCTCACTTTGCCAAAATAATGCTTCAACACATCCTTCATCCTTACATCGATCCTTCATCATCTCTTCGCGCTCGCCCTGCTCTGCTATCGATGCTGTAACAAAATGTACGCACATACTCTGCTTTGCTTCAATTCTACCTCAGACTCCATCATTTTTATCTCGTTAAAAAAAAGATACATCAACATTTTGAACGTTCCCAAAGATCTCATCGCGTATACGCGAAAGTATTAAATTGCTGACGGGGATGAAAAGAAAAGGATGACGAGCGCTCGAGGGATGCATGTATTATAAAAATTCCGAGACACCGTCGAAATTCTTCTTGAGGACGTGAATAAAAATAAAAATAAAATAAAAAACAAGATTTTTCAAGTTGGTTCTCTTTCCCGAAGAAAATTTGCATTCGCTTCTCCATCGTTGGCGCTTCAGCCTCATTTTTTTTGTCGTGGCGACTCATCTCTCCGTGACAAAAAGAGGCTCAGTTTTCTCAAAAAAAGCTCTCGGCGTAGTCTTCTTCTTCTTTTTCTCTCTCCTCTCCTTTCTGACCGAGCTCTCGCTCATCTCGCTCACGCTCAATTTCGAATACTCATCCGTGCTGGCGCTTTATCCCCTCGCGGACTCATTCCTATCGGGAAGTACATAATCCTCGAGGTCTAATAACGTATTCCTCCAGGGAGCATCCGAGGAGAGTCAGGTAGCGAGTTCGCGAGGGGAATTCGTGCCTATATAGGTCTGTGGAGTAAAGTTGGAGCAGATGAGAGTGAAAGAGGAAGCACTCGACCAAATGATATATTTTCAAGTTGAAATCTCAAAAAGGGCGGACTCATTGCAGCATTAAATCGCTTCTAAATTTAACTTGAGACTTTCTCTGAGTCAGGAAGAAATTTTCAGCAAACATACGCGACTTTTGCGAGAGAAAACTCGACGGATTACTGAGTTCTAGCTCTCTCTCTCTCTCTCTCTCTCTCTCT
Organism: Cremastinae sp. B BG-2022a; assembly: GCA_030522605.1. Lineage (NCBI taxonomy): Eukaryota > Metazoa > Arthropoda > Insecta > Hymenoptera > Ichneumonidae > Cremastinae sp. B BG-2022a. The sequence continues at coordinate 20,441 of JAPYYX010001631.1, read as the reverse complement.
CTCTCTCTTTTTCTTTAGCTCGATCCCTAACACCAGGAAAGAAGTCTATTCACATTTATGCAGAGTTCTCAGTCTCTCGATCTCGCAGTATTAGTTCGGATGAGGAAAGAGTATTTGTTACGATCTAACTGATGAGACAGATATCATCTCGATATCGTGAAATTCTGCTGTATGCTGATGTATGTACATGCCTCATCTATGTATATATATGCATAACACATTTGTATACGAGCTCTCTTTCCCCTGAACGTGTTTTCTATGAGAAAAGTAAAGTATATATGTATGTTCCGTTCGCGAGTTAACCCTCGCGGAAATTGGTTGCTATATACACAGCTTTTTCCTGATGATATGCTTCGCAATCAATTTTCGTGGTGTGTGCGGACGAAAAATTTTTAATAACTGAAATCAACGCTCGAATTTTTTCGTTAATTATCATGCGTTCATGGAACGAATTCGGGTTTTTTTTTATAAATAGAGAAAAAAAAAATATTGGGCTTAACAGAATCGTGCGGGAAAGTACCAAAAATTGAATATAAAGTAAATAAATTTCAAACCTGTCAAAAAACGGCAAACTCGGAGAAAAAGAGTAGCGGTAGCTCGAGAGCGTACAGTTGACGTTCCGTAAACGTACTTGCCTCGAGTCGCTACCGCGACTCTTTTGATAGAGGTGAAGACAAAAGAGGTCTATGACAAGCGCGGGGCGCGATTAACGTATGGGAATAATAAGTGTGCAAGAGAGGGAGCTCGAAATCTAGCTCGGTTTTTGAAATGTTGGAAGGGTTTTTCAAGAAGGGCGAAAATGAGCAGAAGAAGGGACGAAAGTGCCACTATCGTGGATAATTTTACCTCTTTAACGAAAAGCTTCTTCTATAACCGTATAATTGTTAATAGCTCTACGCCCCTCTATATACACATGTAACATACATATACACATGTATACTCTATTACACGTATTCTGGCGTTTATCCTTCGAGACGTCTTCCCATCATAATTGCCCGCGTAATTGCTAGCGCACACTCGTATCACGCAAATAATAAATTTCAACAATTATATAGTTATATAAAAATAACATTTGAATATTAGAGACAGAGATGAGTCGTCATTGCAAAAGTATTTTTCTCTGAATGAGGAATAAAATACATGCAATACAAAATACTTTTCTCCTGATGAGTTTGTGTGTATCGTACTGAAAAACACGTCGAAGCCAGAGCACTTGTACGCGCAAGTTCTGTGTCAAATTTATTTTGGATCATCAATTTTGAAAAAAAGTATCGATGGAAGTATTATTCATCCGTCTTATTATTCTTTCATATTCTTCATATAGGTGCATGCGTATGTATATAATTTTTTAACACTACTGCACGCAGATAATTCGGATTGCTAACGTGCTGTAGCAGGGAGAAAAGTGCCATTCTTTTTCCGTCCGATCAAGATTTTTATATTTATGTATGTACATACATACATAAAGATCGTCTGAAAAGTGAAGCTTTCCTTATTCTCTCTAAATAATTAAACTAAAACGAAGAGTGATAAAGTTTTTTCTCATTCGAAAAAATGGACACGAAAAAAATGAAAAAAAGCAGCGAAAGAACTTCGTTGGGAAGAGAAAAGCTGAAAAAAGAGGGATGAATGCAAGAACGGAATAAGGAGAAAAGGGAGTAAAGGACGGGGCGCGAGGGGCGGGAGGTGACAGAAAATTTATGAGCAAAACGTTGGCAAAGGCGAAACAGAGGTTGTTTGTTTTAAAGAAAATTAATCCGTCGGATCCGTTTGGGAATTTAGCATTTGAATTATTACTCGATCTTCCAGGAAAGTTGTAAGCTCCGCTGTGGTATAGTTAAACACGAAAAATAATGGTCTCCCTCATCTTGAAACAAAGGCATCCATATATGGAAAATCGTTTCAATTTCGGTAAGAAAAAGCGGCGTTGACGCAGAGTCTTCGATTTGAAAAGTATATATACTTGAAAATAGCCACAAATAGCCAATAGATGATAAAATGACGTTAAAATCAATATAATAGTATACGTTCTTGGGATTAAAAGAAATTTTTCATCGTTCATCGCCTCTGAATCCTGTTTCGACATTTTTTTTCCCTTCTCGTGTCTTTCCCTTTAAAAAATGTATACGAAAAATATGTCCGGACTCCGAAAATAAACTTCTATGTACCGGATAACATATTTACATATACATAAATATATGTACCTATGTATATGTAAAATGGAGCAATGAAACGTTTCCTGGGTTATAGCGATGAGCACAAAATTTAAAGTTGCCTCAAAATTCACCTGATGTGACAAGAAATTTTGAGTAATCGTAAGATCGTTAAAATAGAAGTTTGGGAGAACGAAATAAGAAGAAAAATTAAATTAAATTAAAAAAGGAACTAGTTTTGAGGAACTTGAAAATATTCAAGGTCGTTATACCTATATCGGAAAGGGATATAGAACCAAAAAGCCGCCTGCGTGCGATGGGTCAAGGAAGGACGAAATTTTCTCGTAAAAAGTTGAAAGAGAGGGAAGAGAACGTAACAAAACACCATCAGCAGCAGTTTGCGACGTCGTGTCTCGTCTTACATGAAACAACCAACTTGTGTTACACGTTCTCGGATTTTGAAAAAAAAAAACTACTGAAAAAAGTATAAAAAAAAATAATTGAAAAGGAGACGGTATAACGGAGATTGATGACAATCGCCGCGAGTGATTTATCACTGATTTATGAAAATGTCGATGGAAAATGTGAAAAGAATGACACACACCGCGAACAAGTGTGGAGAAGTGATGAAACGCGGCGGGGGGATGAAAAAGTAAACAAAATGTACTGTATACGCATACACATAACGGCTTTTCTCGTGAAAAATATGATGAGTTTTTAACCGTTTTCATGCCAGCTGTTATAATTTCACAACGCTATACATCAGCATGCACACCCCGTTATTGTTCATGATGTGTATGGTATGTGCACACGCCGTCACAGAAAAAGTAATGATTGAATCCACTTGTTTCGTTGCGCTTAGTGCCGCAAGACTGCAATTACATGTGAAATATTAATACACATTATCTGTGTATATGTATATTGTATGTATAGATTGCCGCCATTTTTCAATTTCAAAATTGTAAACGGATTCAAAATTTTTCTTACGAAAAGTCATTGATAAATTTACTTTGAGAAAAATAAGTTGAATCTTGTTGAAAAAGAACGAAGTGAAAATTGAAACGAGACATTTCGGAGAGAAGATAAAAAATTCTATAGAGCGGCTGAGGGCGGAAGAATCATGCACACGTTAAAATCATCCATTGTCGTTCCGACCGGCTGACATTTGTAGAAACCTGCACTTGGGTAAGAAAGTGAGAGAAAAAATAGTTGAAAAAGATGAAGAGTGTAGAAACCACAATGAGAATCTTTTGGCTGTATAAATCTTGGTACTTTTCATCTCGCCAGATTATACATATATACCTACATAAAGACGTCTAATTCACTGAGCTGTGCGTTCCTCGCGCGTTCCGTCCTCGGAGATTACGATCGAAGATATAGAAAAAAACGAAACGGGGAGGGAGAAAAAAAAGAATCTGCTCTCATCCTTGATGATAAACGTTTCGGGAAGGGCAGAGAGCAAAATTCTGTCGGATTCAGATCTCGTGTGTGCAGTGGAAAAAAAACGGAAGAAAAGAAATTATATCTATGGAAAAAAGAAGAAAAAAAATTTCACCTCTCTTTCTTGCTCCATGCATGGAGCCGCGAAGAGGCTGAGGAGAGACTCGGAAAAAAGCGACGAAGGAGGAGTCGAAAGGAGGGATGCTAAAGCCCGAGTTTGGTGGATCCATTGAAACTCAAGACCCTCGAGATGTCGACTATTCAAGACGAGATATGTGCATACACATACATTATATGCGCTCCCTGATTTTTATACCTCATCCCTGCAGACACGTGTGACACACCCCAGTATGGATCTTTATGAGAAAGGAGAGAAGCAGAAAAGAAATAAGAAGAAAAATAACGAACGAGAATAACGAGAGCGAAATGAAACATGTCGAGAAAGGTGAGGAAGAACTCAAAGAGATGAGAGAATGCATATTTGTGTGTTTATTTTATACACATATTATAGACTGTACACGCATACACATACGCATGTACATACATACATTGTATAATGTATATAGGAAAAACAATGTAGTAACATGACGGTACTCGGAATCCTTGTTTTCGGTGGAATCATCATGAAGGAGGGACACACTATAATATTCGCTATTCCAGGAGATTCGTCGAGAGAAGCGTTTTACTGCATATATCAAGAAGAATTTAAATTATAAATTATAAGGTTCGAAATTATAACCATCAGAAGCAAAAATTCGAACAAAAGAGAAGTGAAAACTTCCACAGTGATGAAAAACTTACCAATAACACACGAAAATACCTCAATAATGATGAATTTCACATTGATGTTTGATTGTCATATGGTATTAAGTGTAAATGAGAATGGATTATGCGATTTTTCACTTTTTTATATCGATGCCTCTTTTATATGCCTTTTTTCAACGCTTGAGCGTTTCAAAGAGAAAGAGAGAGAGACAACGAGGATCGGCGATTATATATACTCACAACAATGGGAAAAGAAAAGTACAGAAAGAGTGTAAAATATACAGGAGCCGTAAGCTTACACATATCTTGCGGCGTGAACTAGAAAAGCGCGACGATACGCAGCTTAGGAAGTTTCCACTTTAAAAAGTTTGGGAAAGATTGATGAGGGAAATTCCGCTGTGACTGACTGAACGAGGTAGCTTATTTATTCGAATTATAATTCATGGAGATAACAAATGAATTTATATATTAATGTTTCATCCTGAGCTTTCCTCTCTCTTTCTCTGTCATTTCCTTACACTCGCTCGTTATTCTCGCATCGCGTCGTCGAATTAATTATCACAAGCTTAATTATAGTAACAATTAACGAGGAGAGAAAGTTTTTCACAACGAGATGTCTTCGACGTCGAATCGTCTTTCAAAATTAATGAACTTTTCTGAAAATTAATTCCTCGACTTGGAAGGATCGGTATTTTCATATACATATATCTAGTTAGGGGTATTTCGTATTTAGTAAAAAGTCGTACAGGTATCTAAGGTATCAACGAGGACTACTCGGGGTACGTTACGCGTGAACCAAAAAAAAGAGGATGAGGGTAAAAGCGAAGAAGAAGGAGGAGGAGGAGGAGGAGGAGGAGGAGGAGGAGGAGGAGGAGGAGGAGAAGGAGGAGGAGCGCAGCAGGAGCAGAGGAGATGAGAATAATAAGCAAGACAAAGAGAAGCGGGGGCGTTCGGAAAAACGTCGAAGGGTGGCTTTTTTACGCCTAAGGGGTCATCGTTCCGCTGATGCATTTATGACATTGTATGCAACTGTCCCGAAACGAGACACATTTCATTCGTAATCGATCCGACTTGCAGCTTTTATCACTTTCCATCTTTTATTTTTTTACTTTTCCTTCATTTCATTTTCTCATCATCAATTTTCCCCTAATTTATTCGATCATTCATTTTTATGGAATATTCTTGAAGAATATATATATGTATACCTCATTTATTTTCGAAAAATGTTTTCGGGATCGTTTTGCGTTTTTTTTTCTCTCTTTTCATAAAGTCAAAATTGCCCTTAATTCATTTCAAAAGCTATCAGGAAAAAATCCAGATGGACCAAATGTCGAGTGTATTTTCGATTCTTACGAGTCGGAATATTCGAACGCAATCACCGACCGGAAAATTGACCAAATGGCGAGCGTCACGTCACGTTGGCTCTTTAAAAAGAGAATAAAAAAGCGAGGAGAGTTTCCTGCACCGAGTCGGGAGCACTAAAAAAAAAGACATTGTAACTCGGACCCTGTTGGGGGGTAACAGTTGGTCGAGATTTGTTTTTGGGTCAAGGTATTGACGTGCAGCTTATCGAGGAAATTAATGACGGGGGCCACACTTTTTTCAACTTGATACTTGTGTGCTCCGTGATGACCGCGCAAATTCGATCTATCCATATATAAAAGCTTGAGTAATCATTTGTTTGCGAAAAAAAAATTATTATCCCTCACCCCAACTTGTTTCATAAAAAAATATTAGGAATCATATAAAAGTGGAAAATACAAAGATACCCAAAAAAAATGCATACTTCAGAACGCTCGCTATTCTTTTCTATGTGTATATTTTATATAATACATGTGCAAGTACATTTTCTTTTTATTTACGACGAGTTTTTTAAGAATTCGTTATAAAATAAACTGAGTTATTTTCTGAACAAAAAAAGCTGCATGACACGTTGACTTTTTTCCGAACGAAAGAGGGATTCATTTCAATTTCGTGGTCAACAAACTCGAGAAAATGGAAGCTTTTACCGTGATTGACTGGAAAATCCGGGTGGCAACTTGTCACCATGCATCAGAAGCTTTCCCTGTGCATGCATGTTTGCCCTTTTTCGTTGTGGATATACCGTCTCGTCATTCTTCGAATGACGAGGCGAGAAGAAAAGTGGACGAGTTCATGCGGGGGAAAAACTCCGCATGATATTCATGCGGATACTTTTATCCCACCATTTAATTTGACATCCATTATATTGAACGAGGTATGAGAAAAGAATGCTGGCGGTCGGAAAAACATGTGATTACGCGCCGCCTAACTAATCGATTATTTAAATTTGCGAATAATGACTATTAGTATTATAAATTTCTGATTTTATACATATATATAATACTGTATACTTTATTTGCTCAAGATAAATATTCAGCACCCAACGAATAAAACTGTCAACGTTTTTTATACATATATGTATATATAAAACAAAAAATTTCGTATGCATCAAGAGTGTATCGTCTCTAAAATGGGATATTCGTCGGTTATTTAAGGATGAAAACGTGTGAAATAATGACGAACACAAGATTCTGAGCTAAGAAAAACACGTAAAGGGGGCGCCGGAGACAAAGTTTCTCTCGTTTCGCAGCGATACTGATGAAGAAGAAACGATGTAAAGGGAAAAAGAAGCGCGACGAAGATAATATGCATGGGGACTATAAGAGGAAAATATTTGTTAAAACAGAGTTCCATGTAATCGCGTGAAACTGATGATGGCTTCGAGTGAATTACCCCTTAGATATTGTTATTTTCTCATCCTCTCTGGGACAAAAAATAGCGAGAAATATACCGCACGATATACTCTCGTTGAAAGAAATACACGAATCGTGTTCGGACTCTCTCATGTTACACATGCACTGATGCTCATCATCAGATACGCATATCGCTTTCAATTTTTACTAACTATATTTCTCGATTTCCCGAAAAATTATTACGAGGCCCGTAAGATCTCATCTCTCTCATTATTTTTTTGAAATGATATTAAACAAGAAATGTGTATACAACGAAGGAGGAGCATCGAGAAATTGGCGAATGGATTAAAATATGTATATGTGTGTAGAAATAAAAGAGATGAATGTACGAAGAATTGAAGCAATCTCAGCCGGAGATCATCCATTATCAGGGTTTTGAGACCAAGCGGAATGCCCGAAAGACGATGAGGAAGAAGCGAGACGTTTCCCCAGTGGTGTCGAGGAGAAATAAAAATACTGGAAAAAAAAGAGAACATCCATATAATATACATATGTATACATGCATCAGCAGAAGAGGATCATTTGAGATGCTAAATTTGCTGTAACGAAAATGAGAAACACACGTTGCGGCGCCGAAAAAAATGAGAAGCCAATACATATAGAATTAAGAAGCGAAAAAGAAAAAGGATAAAAATTATAATATACCATTAGAATAAATTGTCTTAACGTTGAAATTTTCTTATTTTCTAGAGACATGACTGCACGATTTCTGATTTCTGATGATCTATTCTTTCCACGACCTCGCCGTCTCTGATCGTGTTTTGGAAAACGCCATCAGAGGAGGACACAGAGAGAGCAGGGAGAGAAGATAATGTGCATAAATGTATAGAAAAAGAGAAGATGAAGAGGTGCGTGACACAGTGGGAAACACCACACCACGAAGAATTTCAGTGGTCGCGCTGCTCTTCTCTTTCACTGCTTTTCTCTCCCTGGATGACCCCTTTCCGAGTCATTTAACGAGAGCGAATATATGTATATACGCGCACCGCGCGCAGAGAATTATCGTCTTCCGTCTGTATTTTCCCGCACTACTATTCTGGTATTTTAGAATTAGATAAATATAACCTGCCATACCTACTCTCATGCATCATCGTGTTACTCTTTACTCATCGCTATACTCCGATTTCCCATCACTGTTTGCTTATTCTTGTTCGCTCTTCGTCGCTCATCCACTTTCCCCCTCTCTTCGATCCATCAGCATGTGACAAAAGCCCTCCGGGTGCATGAGCCTGAATCGGTGCGGAATCACCAAATTTTTTATCTGCATGCACATCATTTTCCTTCACTCATGCAGTCCGCATCTTTTTAACTTAAAATCCGATCCGCTCTTCCCATCAAACGAAAGAACACCATATACACTTGTAACAATTTCAAATCCATCATCACTTTATCCGTTTTCGACAAAATAAGTCCTCCCGTTTCTCTTTTCGTGAATGCATGCATAATGGTTGAGGCTCTTTACTTCCCAGAAAGTGTTCACTGCGCGTTCGCTCATTGATGTATTCCTTTCCATTTCATCTCTTTCTTTTGAAATTGATTTTTTCGATTGCCTTCACAATGGTATAATCGCAATAATAAGTCAATCGCTTTCGGGGTTTGAATATTTACGAAGAGCAGTATATAGTATGTACATATGTATACTTGATAGATATGAAGAGCCGGTGGACCGCGCTGACGTTGGTTTTTATACTCGCGTGACACCGCTGCACCGCGTTGCTCATTTCATGTGCATGAGTGATATCGTTTAGATTTTTATTTTATTTCGCGAATTTCAACCATCAGAGATATACCATAGTAAAACGATCATCAACCTCTAGCTCTCGTGAATAAAATTTTCCAACAAAAAATATGTATACCTATACTATATGGGTATTTTGTCTGCCAACCCCGGAAAGTCGAAATCTCCAACGCAATATGGTATTTGACGAGACCAATTGTTTATTTAATCGCACCGATTACAATTATTATTGGACCTCATGAGACAAAAGTTACGAGACTCCTTTCTTTACCAATTGCTTGTAAAAATCTGGGAAGCCCTCGAGGGACGCTTTTATTTACGACTCGGAAGAATATTGCCAACCGAAAATCGAAGATATTACGCCCGGTGTGGTCCGCGGCGTATATTGTGAGCGAGCCCCATGAATTCAGACGGCCTGGACAGAGAGAAAAAGACGGAAATTATTTCAGCACTAGAGACACTCGAGTACTCTGACTCACATAGATTAACCGCATATATTGTATACGAAGCTTGTGCATGGGGATGAAAAAAAGGAAGAAAGAAAAACTAGGGAGAATATAAGAGAAGAAGAAAAAGAGAAAATCCCGACCCCCGACGAAAGCTTGTGGAAAAAATGTTTACGGTAGCCCCAGGAAGGACATAAATTTTGAGGAAAAGAGGGGAGTATTTCCAGGAGCATGGAAATGTCACCGTGCGCTCATATTTTCTGGTGCATCCCTGAACCGTGACCGAGGATGTATCCCGGCAACCGGGTCAGACACACCCCGGCCTATTTCCACGTGGCTGTCATTATACCGTTCTGACCACCCAAAAGCCTTATTTTTCTTCGGAGATTCCTCATACATACATTCATCAAGAGATCCATGTATGGACTTCAACATTTTTTTTCTGTTCATCCTTCTTTTTTGTTTATTTAAAAAATTTCCTTTCAAAATACGTGTAGAAAATATTAAGTACCATCACAAGAATAAAATTCCAACAGTACTCACATCGTACTCACATGCCCTTGGCTCTTTTATACAATCTATACATCACACGCGTCAATTCATTATTCGAAATATTTTTCGACTTCTCTCGTCGTTTTATTTTGTCATACGTCACTCATGCGCAAGCAAATGCTCCATCATTTTGTCCAATTCGCTTTCATCGAAAATCTTTCTATACATACATATCTGCTCAATTTCAATGTCATCTCTCCACTCGGATATTTCCTATTATAATTTTAAATAGCACTTTTTTTAACTCATCAAAAGGTTTGCATATGTTGGCGGCGCCGGGTTATAAAAAAATGTCCGGTACTCCCGAAATTGGGGGCAAGTGCGGTATACGAAAATGTGTAACGATCGCTGAGAGCCCGAATCACACGAAAGCATGATAGTTCAAATCAGAAATTATACCTTTTAGTGACGCGATATTTGCTTCCGTTGACTCCTTGATACGTTTTTCTGCGATTTGATTTTTTTCCCAGCATCACCGAAAGATAAATTAAAAACATGTCCCGAAAAAAAAACAACAACAATATACATATTTCTCGCAATGATTTCTTAACTTGTCAATTGTTTTTGTTTTTGTTTCGACGAAAGAATAATCTGATGGCTTCGGTGGCTTGCATACAATTTTATAAAGTCTTGACAGGCCGACAGCTGGATAATTTTTTTAAGGATTTATATTAAAATTGATTATCTAAAAAATCAATTTTTTGGAGGCCTCATAAAAATGAGGGATCAAAAAAGTTATGTTCTACTTTTCTCTTCAGCACACGTCGAACGGCTGCGCTAGTTTGTATTTATTCTATTGAAATTTTTTATTGCAACGCAGGAAATGAAAATAAAATCATAAATATACAGAGTCAAACAATGTCGATTTTACTGGCGCGACTAATGGGATGAAGAATGAAGGGAAAGAAATAAATTTGAAGCGGTTCAATACGAAGAGCACTGAGGACATGAAAAATATTTTTTATGGTGATCCAAGCAGTAAAAATGTGTTTCCTCATGCCCGAAAAATATTCACGTCGTTAACGACCCCCAGAGGGACTCGAAAGAGGAAAAATCCACGTACGCATTATCGCTTTTAGCGTCACACACGTTACGTTTCATATTGTAATAAAACAAGTTTTGTCGTTTGACCCTGAGAATGCTGGCTTAAATTTGCCTTTTCTTCTTTCCGGTCATTTCTTATTCAATTCCGTTGCTTAATATTTTGGAAGAAAAAATGAAGACAAGGTGTTTTCAAAAAAGATCTATAGATAGATAGATTGAACAAAAAGCGAAATGTGAAAGAAACTCGCAAACCTATGATTTGATTTTTAGAGAATTTGAATCTTCGAATTCATTTCATTCCCGCAAATGTAGATTTCATGTACCTACATACTCGCATAGAAAAAGAACACTCACCCATCATTTTTCAATACGTTTCAAATTTGTTTTTCTTACTGCGCATAAGTTGTATACACGCTTCTTTTATAAGTACCTACGCATGCACCGATGAGTTTGAAGGGTGTCGAAATGAAAGTTCTCGTCTCTCGTTAAGGTGCATGATATCTTACACCGCGAGAGGATTTATTTTCCGACAATAATTCTTATTTAAACGTTCCGGCATACATTAAGAAGGATTAATATTTTTCACATGCAAATTTATTCGATACGCATGTATATGTATATGCAACAGGACAATGTACCCCTTGAACAGATCTCAGAAGTATCACTGATTAATGTGCAAGGGTAAAAGTTTTACCCCTTTTGTCTCACAAGTATTGGTCCAACAAGCTGTTGCACGTCCTATGTATAATACGCAAGACTTTGTCTCGACCCCTTTAAGTTAAGTTTTAATCCCAAATCCCCCATCATCCTCGCATTTTTATTCCACCGAAAATTTTTCATCCGCCGAGACAACTTTATTATTGCAACCAAATTTACTAATCATCCAATGAATTGTATTACAATATTGATTCATATAGGTACATATTTATATACATATGTTTTTCTATGATACATATGAATTCTCAAAAGGCGCGTACATACATACACGTATACATCAGTGATGCAGCTTTTCTTTTTTCTTCCCTTGGTCACTTATTCGTCTCCCGTGACTCCTGCGGCAAGATTTGAAGACTAAAAAGCGCAATTACATGAATCGAGAAAACGCCACGGGGCAAATTCTCCCCGCGGACGCTCGTCAAATTTACAGATGGATATGATATGTAATAAAAGTAGGATGGTAAAAGTTGGATGCGTTCGAAAGTGGATATTTGCTTGTAGGATGACGGTAAAACGAGATTCTCGCAAGCGTTGTCCGATGAAAATATGAATTTTATCCAGCATATATATGTATAGGCGAAGAAAATCGAAAAATTTCAAACCCCTCTCTATAATTGAGAAACCGTTCGGTGAGGTGTATACTTTTTTTTTCTTTTTTTTCTAAAATGTCCAGTTTCGTCTGAATCGTAACATATGTTTTAAATTCAGATTTTCATTTAATATCATCGATGTGGCAAATACACCACTCTACTCTTCACATTTCTACTCTTCAATAGAATTAAGAAGAAATTAAGCATTAAGCTATTGAAGAGTAGAAATGTGAAGAGTAGAGTAGTGTGCCTGCCCATCGATGTTCGATCAACCCCCTTAACAAATTAGAAGAATCAAAAAATCGTCATACTATATTCGAGTAAATTATTATTATTATTATTATTATTATTATATGTATAATAGGTATGTATATAATAAGAATACGGGAGGGCTCGAGTAATCTTTTCTCTTTTTTATTCTTCCATACCTGGCGTCGTGTCGCTGCCGCGTGTCTCTTGATTATTGTAAAATAAATTCGTTCCGACCTCAAGAGAGTTCGCTCGTTCTGACCTCAAACCAAAAATAAATTACATATCTCGATATTTTCAGTAACTTATCTAATTTTGCAGTCAATGTCCGGTAAAGAAAACTATTTTTTTTCATTATACTCTGTATAGTGATTCAATCGTTTTTAGGTATAATAAAATTCCTAAGACCAGAAACATTTTATTTCCCCCATGTTATTTAAATAGAAATGGAAAATTAAGAATTCACAGCTTTAAATATTAATATTAATAAGGGCTCATCAATTCGGTCAGGGTCTTCGTCTATGGATACTCTCACGATTTTTCAACGTTCTTTGTAAAAAGAATAGTTCGATGTTTTTGGAAACATTCTAGAACAATACAATTTTATTCACTTCCCAACAAGTTTCCTTATGCACGCATATAATTTAGGCTTGATCATATACATATTTATCGGGTTTTTATTGAAATCCTTTCATTTCAGAAGAAAATTGGACACTATTTTTCTATGAATATATACATATGCACGGCGTAGTTAGTTATTTGTCTTTAATAGATTCGAAATATTGGGAGGGATGAAAACTCGATAAATCGAGTCAAACAGCAATCTCGTGTCAAAATAGGGCAATATTTCTCATCTAATTTCTCGAATGTAAACATTTGCGATGGACGTGAAATCGGAGTATTTTGGGGACAAGTGTCATGGCCAGGGACCCGAAAAGCTCCGGGTAACAAAAATCCACAGTGAAATAGGAGAGTATCGTGGGTGCAAGCACGCACGCACGCACGCACGAGTGACCCAGTCCAGCGGATTATTGTTCGGCCGAGTCCGCGAGGAAAACGCGCCACGAAGAAGAAAAGCCATAGAATTCCCGAGGAGGGGTTTGCCAGCTTCATAATTGCTTTTAGCTATCCCAGTATGTGCCACTGTCAGCTGTTCCCTGCTTATTGCGATGATACGTACTCGAGGGCAAGGGGGAGGAGGTCTAGCTCCTTAAATCGGCGACAGTTCAGGGAAACCAGGGAAAACGTTAGAGTTTTCGACCCTCGCGAGAATCGAGGAAGAGAGAGAGAGGAAGAACGAAAATGGAACACACAACACGCCGAGGGGAGAGACACGTTTGAAAGAGAGAGCGCGACTCAAATGAAATGAGAGAAGGATGAAGAAGAGAAAATTCATCTCTCATCAAAAGTAGTTCGCTTCCCCTTGCATTTATATATTTTTCATAAAAAGTTTTACAGCTTATATATTTTTCTCATAAAAGCAGATTATTATACTCGTCTTCAGATTTTTTATCTCAAGAAACCACTAATCGTTTCTTCCTAGCACATATGCACATACATATGAATAGAGGGACCAACTATTTCACTCATCCGTGGATTTATATGTACATGCACCCCGAAAAATTCATACATGCATGGCGACATCAGTTTTGCCTCGATGAGAAGACAGAATATGTACTGAAGCTATAGAGCTTGCGCGATGGAGAGGACTCGACGGCGATTCCTTCCAAGGGCGAAACGTCTGATAATAACCCCCGTAATAATAACAAACAACATTAAGTAATAATAACAATATAATGGGGGGATAATAATCGTAAAAGAGGTTCTGCTTACACGCGGCGTTCCAGCTTCTTTCTTCTTCTTTTTCATCTTTCCTCTAGCTGCATTTTTCTCTATTTTCTCGTATCTTCCAGAGCGACGCACACGCTGGTTCGAAGAAAAAATCATTTAGATTGGCATGAAATTGCATTTGTTGATCGATAAGTATAGGTAAAGATACATATACCTGCATATATGTATGTATGTATGTATGTATATTTTCGATACGTTTATTTTTGACAAAACGTTGTCTGAAGATTTATTATACTATTTTGAATTTGCCTTGAATTTTTCTATACCGGAAAATGTTAAACATATTGTGTCGTACGGGACATACCTACATATGTATATGCGTATACATATAACGAGACAAAATATTGGATTTTAAGAGTATATATAAAAGCACTTTTTAAAAGAACGCGGATCGCCGAAATAAAAGATCATTAACTTATTCACGAAAACGAATGCGCGTCATTTTTTTGCCGTTACAAATCATAATATCAAGGCTTATTAAAACGACTGATGGGGGGCGCGGTGAGCAGGAAGCAGGGAAAAAATAATTTTTTTTCTTATTAGCCGGAACCCTCGCGATTTTGCGTCATCGATGCCGAGCCGAATTAGCTTTCTTTCTCTTGTTCCCATCAATACGCACGCGGGAAAGGGGAAAAATAAGACGTGTGATTAATCGAGTACTTAATTGAAAAATAAGTAGATATGCGTGTGCTTCGCTTTAATGACAGTTCACGAGGCCGTGACGAAAAAGCAGCATCCCCGAAAAAGTTTCATCTGACCCTTCACCGATGACATCCTGCTCTAATTTTTTATCTCCCGAGGGACTCTACGACCAATGACAATTATTTCGATGTTTCGATGAGGTTTAATGGCCTTTTAAATTACAACGAAGAAAAAAGAATTATTCTTTCATTTTTATAATTCCTATACATATATAGATATACATATACGCATATACATATTCATGTACTTAAATACCTGAAAAAGTTTACAGAAAACTTTTTTCTTGGCCGCATTTTACTATGTTAGAATTTATGAGCAATCCCGTTTTTTCAACATATTTCAATTGACTCTTTTTATTATAATTCAATCATCGATGGAACTTGAGACTTTTTCTATATACATGCATATAGGATAAAAAAAGCTTTTATCATTCTTTGACTTTCACTTGATGATTCTCAGCTTTTCTAATTCAGTTCAATCGTTATCAAATCTTTTATATGTATAAAAGTGCGACACTCCATGCCTGATGCTTATATACATATATATAGGTATGTGTATAGATACGAATATTTTCGGAATCTAATATATTAATTTGCGTGCACGCGCGATCACAATAACTGTTTGACCATCAAGCAAATGATATAATGATAAATGACTGAATTTTAGTAAAAAGGATAAGTGTGCTGTTAATAAAATTTTCGAACAGATGAGGCTTTTCCAAAAATCACATCCCATCAGAACGTGACTGGACTTCGCGGGACGTGTATTGTACATACATATATGCATATACAACTATGGATGTATATGCACGTTGATATATAAGTTCCAAGTCCCGGATTATTTTGAATTTTCATCCGGATGAAAATGCATTTTATCTCCTTTTTGAGAATGGACTTTTTAGAGGAGGGTTCCCAGGAATGGAGATCGAGAGGTGTGACGGAAAGACACGTGTTAGAGCCGGTGGCACGCGGCGGCGTTCTCTCGGCTCTCAACGGCACGAGGGTCGTATTTTAACACGTGACCAAACGTCATTGTGTCCCATGAGAGCAAAAGTGAGACGCGATTTTGACGAGGGGTTCCAGCCGTACTATATACGGCAGAGAATAACCGCGCAGCCACGAACAACCAACGAAGAAACAAAAATTATCGCCCTCTCTCTTCTCTGCTCCCATTATCCTAATCTCACCCCTCACCTCCCCTCTCGGAGGCTTCACGGTGGCTTTCAACTAAAATAAACCCATATCGAGACATTATACAAAAAACTTAACAATGTTTTCTAACGATTTTCCCCTCGATCATATTTTTTCCGCATTTTTCCCATCACCAGGAAAAATGGTGTCGCTTTTGAACGAAAAGAAAAAAAAAACAAACTCAATCCAACGAAAGCCCCAATAAAAATGTTCACATGTTCTTCTTTGAAAGAATCTTTCATATAGATAATGCCTCTCCTCCAAGCAACGTTATTTCGAAAAAAAAATCTCATGTACACCCCATATGTATATGTATACATTAGTTAAATACGTATAGTAACGTGTATATGCAATAAATTTTTTTTTAATTGTTCATGACATTTTATTCGATAGAATTTTGAGAAAAAAGATGCATTGGGGTTGAATGAGGGGTAAAAAATTGGAATAAACATTGACGGGAAGCTTTCGAATGAACGCGGAGAGAGAAAAAATATTACGACGACGATTTAAGACGATCCAAGCGCGATCGGCCACGCTTAAGACATTAAGTTTGCTTTAACGGTTCTTTTCTTTTGTATACGACGCTATAAATCTTGATAAACGAGTGCCGAAAACGTGTGCTAGCACTCGGAAGAGACCCGCTGCGTGACTGATTCTTATCTCTTTTTTTTCCCTCATCTCTTTTGCTTTTGCTTTCTTGTCAACACGTGTGCAATCGCAATGGTTCTTTTCTCGAGTACCTTACTCTCGGAAATTTAAATAATGCTTCGACACGATCGGGAAACCTTGCAGGATTCATATTCAAAAAAAGAGCGTCGATAAAACATTTGATACACTTTTTGAGAATTGATTCTTTTTTTCAATTTTTCGTCTATATATCATTGAGTACTTTTATCGTTACCTTTTATCTTCCAGTGATAAGGCCGAGAAGGTACAATGTGAAGTTCAGAGATGACGCGTTTATTTTGAAGATCCCTAGGGACATCTGTTTCGGAGCTTATATACATATATTATTTATACTTGTATACTTTATCGATTCACTCAAAGGACCATCTCTCCCTCCCTCCCTCCCTCCCTTCCTCCCTTACTCTCACTCTCTCGCTCGCTTCATTCGCGTTTATGTTAATTTTTTTCTTCTTTATTATCCTCATTCTTCTCATCCACTACGAGGGAAAATCTCGATCCTTGCAGAGATAGTCGCGATGAGGACAACCCTTCAGACCGTGACAATGATTGAAAAATCTCGATAACATTCAAGTTTTAGAGAAAAAATTTTGTCCGCGATGATGCGCAACTTTGGTTGAGTCTCTTATTCCTTTGCAATTCGATTCAATTGCGCGAAATTTATTATTCATTCGGCACTGTATATGCACTGGAATTTTTTATGTATACATGTGGGCATGAGTTTTTGACAATATTCTGGATTTCTTTTCTCAAATATATATTTGATAATTCGATGTCTATACAGATTTAACATTCTCGTAAATAACACTTGATGATAGAAAAATGAAACATTTTATTGCTGCGATAAGATTGATGTTTATTCTTCTTTTTTTTATTCGGAGCAGTTCGCTATCAAGACTGACATTATGACAAACAAAAATGGCTTCCGTATTGGAGATAGACCTGTGGGAAGACGAGCATTTACGCTAGTCTCGACCTGATGTGCATGATGCCGCCGCAGGGCTATCGATTACGCGAGCTGAATTCTCACGCGTATCAATTACGAACAAATTACAGGATCCGATGAAATGCATGTATGTCGTACACGCCGGCTTACACTATTCTTATTCAAAGCTTCTATATCTAACTTGGTTCCATTTGTTAAAAAAATAAGTAATTTCGCATATGATATACAATAAGGAAATTCACGATGAAAATTTTAATAGTTAGATATACATATATATACGTATACTTTTGAAAGATCGTACGAAATTATACCAAAAGTATGCGCCGATGTTGCGAAAATAAAACAGATATGAAAAAATAAATGATGAACCGAAAAATTGTTGCAACTTACAGCAATTTGCCGCGATGTCGTGTCAAAAAAAAAAACGATGATGGTCAATAAAATGTGTATTCAAGAGCACGAATATCCCCCTGATGACGGAGAGAGCTGTGAGGCCACCGAAAAGAAATGGCGCAAATTCCTCGAATATAATCGAGTTACATCACTCTTCTACTCCTGATGTTAACATATCAGGATGAGAAGTGATACGCGCCGGTAAAATGACGCGTCATGACCCATGTCACGGTAAATCCTAGAGGATATCAACGACGTTCGTATAGATTTGAGCACGTACGGGCGACATACGTATATAGAGCATGAAGAACATCTATACATAGACACTTGAGAGAATCTGAGTAGAATTGTCGTGACGATCCTAGAAAATTGTCCTAAATTCCCCCTTTCCACACCTAGCATTCCGAGAGGAGATTTCATCATCAGGCACGGACCGTAAAAAGTGGTGAAAAGCTCGTCGAAATTAATCCAATAAAACTTGAAGAATGATTTTTTGGGTGATGAAAAGTATTTGAAATAAGCTCTCATCGACAGCATCTGAATCGATGTGGAATTTATCTCGAAATTCTGCTATATCCTGATGGTAAACATTAAAAAGCAGAACACACAGACTTTAAAATAGTTTCCGAAGACTGCGGTTCGCGTCCCCTCATCTCTGTTCTCCCTGATATCATAAAGATCCGGCGGACAGGACGAACCCCCGAATGGACGCGAGGACATCGATCTTGTAGGATAAACGATGAGTAGCACCCGTTGTATATAACATCTCGAAATCCTACCGGCTGAAGATTCCCCAAGCCCAGAGATTTCACTGCGCATTTAAAATTTAAAGGACGACACGGATTTTGTACTATGTATACTTGATGTATAGTGTGATCTCTCTTTCCTTATCATTGACACACTGCACCTATATCCTCATGTGAAAATGGGGCTCCATTTATTTTCCTACTGATGAATACATGTATATGTATATTTACATACACTTTTCAGTACAGATGAAATCACGTAAATTCCTAATAATATACATATAGGATAAATAAGTATAGATGATGAATCGCCCAAAACTATAGTCAGATTCACGAGTGAAATGGTTATTCTTCCGAATTGGCCATCAGGATTCGACATTGTATATAGTATGTAGGTATGTATAATATATAGCGGCCCCGCGATTTGTTTTGACGCTCTGGGTAAAAAAAATCATAGACGGGAACCTGTTGGGCCAAGGGGCGGCAAAAAAAAGGGAGAAAATGGTCGAGCGATAACCACATTAAGAGAGCTTCGTCCAAGCGGGGGGGAAAATAAATGGAACAGTAGGGAGGTTCTATCGTGAGGACCAATGGAAAGGACGATTCTTGTGACGGATGAGCGCGAGTAAGCTTTGGACAGGGCCTTCGTACACTTGCCTTGTCATCCCCAAGGGATCTCCTTCTCCCACCATCATCATCAGTGGAACAAGATGATACAAAATGTATTGTGGGTGCGTTGATTAACAAAAAACCATGCATCCTTCATTACAAAAAACTCGACAATTATTCGTCGATGAATATACATATTGTATACAAGCAACGAAAAAATTGGATTTTCCAATGTGTCTCAATACCGCGATGAAGAAAAGAGAAAAACTCCATTTAGTTTATCTTCGAAAAAAATCGGGCAAGTATATTGCGACCCCACAGAGCCCATCCCGGGCGGCTTATCACCCTGGTAACGCCACGAGCTTTTTTTTTGCTGCATTTTCTACATACAAAAATCTCTGTGTGCCCAGTTTTATCGCTCAATATTGCTTATTTGACGCAAAAAAATTTCTAGAATACACGCAACGCGCCTCTTTCCGCGATGACACTACGAGAATCAACAATTTCCTTCCCGTTTGCTTCGAATCTTTGCCTATAGGTATCCGTAAAATATTTTCAGCACGCATATAGCTATAGGGGAGGGGGGGGGGCAAAATGGGGTACTTAAGAAAAATTTCCGATTCCAAGGGTTTAAATATGCCGAATTTTTTGTTTTTTAATCATAATTGAAGGAAACAAATTCGATTTTCAACTGAAATAAAATTTTCATGAGAAAAAAAAATTTTTTCAGTTGTCAAAATGGGGTACCTCTGGAAAAAGTACGAAAAAAATTTTTTTCTCATAATTTGTTAAGTTATTATTAGCTTTGACGTCTTATTTCAAGTAATTAATTGATGATTTATATTCATTTTT